>MDKH01240534.1:0-41446 GCA_005239495.1 Nicotiana undulata | reverse complement strand
CACAATCTCATATAGCATGGTGGTATGGCAATCAACTAGGACAATCAGATAATAAAATCTTACATCTCAACACACTAGAACACTCAATTCACATATTCTCAAACAAAGTACACATACCGTATGCTCGGAAACCAACAAGGGGATTCTACAAAGGTTAAAGTTAGCCATATATACCTCAAAGAGCTTTTACTTAAGTTTATACAATTCACCAACACCTCTAGCAATAACAATCTATAAGGAGATATCGGAAATCGATTAATAATTAGGAAGATTACCCATGGAATAACTCTCTTAGGAATTTCATCAAACACCTAACACGTAAAGTAGACTACACGGTTTAGAAATGGCAATCTCTTCTTTCTTCACCCAATTATTAACATGAACTACCCAAATTAGTTCTTTAGTAACACATATTACAACTTAGTCCCACATGCATGGCCTATTTCTAACCCTCACAACATATTTGAACTCTTAACCTCTTGCATGGAATTTTTGGAAGTAGAACTTACCCGGATGGAAGACAATCTATGGTTATCTTTCTTGATTCTTGAAGACTTGAGCAAGATTTGGATGATTATTAAGTTAGGCCCCTTCTTTCTCTCTCTATATGCTCTCATTTCTCTCTAAAATCAGTAGAAAATGACCCCAAACAAAGCCCCTAAACCTATTTATGAAAATGGGGTCGGGTTATAAAAATAGGAAAAATAAGCCTTCGAAACAGGGTATGCGATCGCATAATGGATCGCATAACACACATGCGGGCCGCATAGTGAATCGCAGAATCACTGCCCAAAATTGGGCAACACTGGCCCAGTCTGCGAACTGATATGCGATCGCATATCAAAAATGCGAATCGCATTTTGATTCTGCGATCGCAGATTCGACGCAGGATCGCGTCTTTCCAGCTTTTGGTAATTTGACCATAACATTGCGTAGGAATGTCCAAATGACGAACGGTTTGAAGCGTTAGAAACTAGACTCGAAGACCTTTCATTTGATATGTTAATCATCACATAATACTTAATACACAATTAGATATGATCCTTAAAAGAGAGTACTAGTGCAAACTCATTTAGAATTTTAGCCGATTATGAAAGTATCCCATTTGGCTTAGATTTAGGCTGACCCTTGGACCTCACAACACTTATTATATGACTCATACACTTATTAATTACATCTAATTCATTTACATCATATTTAAAGCACATAAAATATTATAATTAGTCGACCAGGCACCTCGAAATCCTATATCGCTTGGCAAACTTTTCCGGGGTCTTACGACCTTCTAGACCTTTCAATATAATTCACAATGTGACATATTTAAACTTAGAATTAGGAATCATGAACATGTCTTGAACTCATTTCGGCATTTTATCAAATACTATGTGTTCCTTTAGATTTCATAACCCCTTTTTAGTGGAAGATTACTCCAACCTACTTCCCTTTACTAGAATATGGTAAATTAATTACATGCATGCAAAACTCTTAACCCCATCTCCAAGAACTAGCCTATGTGTGTTTAATTTCAACTAGAATATGAGAATTAAGGGTAATGGGGTGGAAGCTTACCTCTTATGGTGAAGAAGATGACGTCTTACTCGATCAATTCCAGGCCTGAGTGACGATGGAGAATCTAATTTGTGAAGGTGGGGACTTTCTCTCTCAAGAACTCACTCTTTCTTCTCTCTAATTTACCAGATTATAGTTAAAAATGAAGCGGATGGGTGTTTTATTAGGCTGGGGGTCGGGTTTTAAAATTAGAAAATTAGAAGCCGGATGCAGGTTTGCGGTCCGGAATGCGATCACATGCCGGTTATGCTGTCCGCAAACCTGCTGCACAATTGGCCCTCAGCTGGGCAAAAAAGAGAAGCAGGTTGTCCAGGTTTGCGGCAACTATGCGGTCCGCATACCTGTTATGCGATCGCATAGTGCGTCGCATTACTCCCTCTGCAAAACTCAAGAGCAAGAATACGACAACTGTGTGGCCCGCATGAATGAAATGCGATCGCATTTTGGGCCGCATAGTTGTCCCCAAAATGGACAGCAGACTGTTCAAGATGCGACAACTATGCGGTCCATATACCTGATATGCGATCGCATTGTGGACCTCCATGACCAGATTCATGCCATCTCTGAGGCCTTCAAGGGACCAGTGGCCGTTCACTTACCCCCTGGGCCTGTGCTCACCATTCTCAGGCGACCATGGCCCGATTGTGTAAGATCTTTCTCTTTTCCAGCTAGACCTATGGGTTTCTAAGCCGGTCTCTCTATTTATGGGTCATTTTCTAGAAACCCTAATCTCTTCTTTTGTACCTCTTAGATCTCCAACAGATCTGTGGTCTTTCTGAGCTAGTTTCATTTGTTTTGTGAAAAAACCTTTCGGATTTCTCAAAGCATCACTTTATTTTCCCATTAGGGTTTCTGGAACCTTCCTTCAAAACATATTTCTGGTCTTTTAAGATTGTTCTCTGATTCTCATATGTTTAAACGACTTTTTATTAAGTTGCTTTTTAATCTTAATTTGTTATGTTAAACCCCTAGTTTAACACTATGTTACAATTCCCGAGTTCATCATTGCTTTTCAATTCTGCTATGTGTGTGTTCGATTCTCATGAGCATGCCTCGATTGATTAAAGTGTTTTCTGATTTTTACCCTTATAATGTTTTATCAATGTTTCCGATTTGGTTCTTTTCGCTTACACTCTGTCTATCTGTTTATTCATGGAAGTCTATAATGTTTCCCTTAATATTAGTACAATTTTTGATTCTTTGAATCCCTAACTTCCTGTGTTAATATCCTTTCTGATTTTCGACCTTTAAATTATATTTTTGCCTTATTACGTGGTTGACTATAATGTTAATTGATTCCTATGTTATTTCCTTAATTAGAATCTTATTTACCTAGCCCAATTTCTTACTATGTACCTACTGCGTTTGAATTATTTCCTTATTTGTTATGCTCCAGCTATACATGATTTCTTTCCTTACTTGTTACCTCCTCTTTACCGTTTGAACTAATTCCCTTAATTAAGGAAGACTTGTACTGATTTTACTCTAATTGATTCCGAGCCTCATAATCCCTAAACAAATTTAGTTCTTACCTTATTTACCTAGCTTTCAAACTACTATATATATTGCTCTCTTCTACTCTCATGAACAAATCTGATAGACACACGAACTCACATTAGTTCACAATTCTCTCTCACATACTTAAACTTTCTGCTCTAGTAACTTGCTATTGTCACTCAAATTAGCCAAGGCTAATTATTGCACTATATTTCTCTGCACTTTGTGTCTAATCTACTTACTAGTATGTTCGTATTTTAAATTCAATTTCCAAATCAATGTGTTTCTTCTAGTGCTTTAGTTTATCATTTTACTAATCTGTTTATGTCCATTGTTTGCTCCTCAACATGTGTTTAACTTGTTTTACTTAGTATACTAGTTATGTTCTAACCCTTTTAGGGTCAACCTATTTATGAACATGTTTACTTCCTTTGAAGTCTGCCTCAATGTAACTTTGCTCTGTCTTTAAATGCTTGCCTATATGTTGCTTAGTTCTGGTATGCACCTGTTGTGCAGAACAATTGTGGCCTTAAGTTGTTTTGATACCACACTCAATCCTACTCGATCATGCCTAGTCCTTCTATGACCTCATTATTTATTATTCAATTATCTCCTAATCCTATACACCCCCTAATTCTATGTTTAACCCGATCTGGTACAAACCTGTTCTGTAAACAATTTGTTGTTTTGAACTATTCTAATTAAATGCTTAATTTTGTTTGATACCACTGTGTCTTCTATTGTTTGTTCTGAAATTCATAATCCTATGCCATGTTTACATCATTAGTTATCCCCAATCCCACAAGTCCCTAAGCCCTTCTAATTCTATTCAACCATGTCCCCAATTAACAATTGTAGAACCCATGACCTATTGTCTGCTATTCCTTGAGACTTCTATGCTCATGCTTGTTATGTGCTCACCTTGGGTGCTATATTTGTCCCCAACTCGCCTTACCCATGTGTGAAGGACCGTTGTTTGAGTGTTGCTGAACATGTTGTGTTGTGTAGTTGATCTACTGTTTGTTTAATTACCCAACTCTTGTCCAAATTATTTTACTATTAAATAACTTCATACTTTTATAAACTTCAACTGAGTCTTTTCAATACTGTTTTATACCAAAGCTTTTTCAAAACTATGTCAAGCACTCTCATGTGAGATCCCTCTGAACTCTGATGTACTGGGGCTGGCTCTTCAACACTGCACTTACTCAGTTCTAGTTATGAAATCTGGGTGTGAGCACTGACCGGGATCCTTGAGGTTCTTAGGAAACTCTGACACACCCGGACATGAGAAATGCTATCACTTTGGCATTTGAGGCTATGGAAAGTTTGGTACACTTGGGCTTGCTTCAAGCTCCCTATAGTTTAACTTCTTCTTTTCCTTTATCTATTTATGTAATTTATTCAGCTGGTTTGTAATAATTATTGTAAACAAATATTAGGGTTGGCTAGTGAAATGGGGAGGGTAACTATATATCCTATCATCTGGTAGAAATTATGTCTTAGGCTTTACATTCCCTATATCTTGCTTAGAATCCATGCTTAGGACCAACATGTTCATTCAAACCATGCCAAACATGCATTAGATATCATGTCTTTAGAGCTTTCATGTTTACTGCTTTAACGTACAACATATCCCTAATTTATGCTTATGCCTACCACTTAGAGATCCTGCTCCTAGGATATTTAATATAAAAATTGTTACTCCTGTGCATTCAAAAATCATGTCTCGGTCATTCTGTAACTCTTTGTGCACTTTAGAAACCATGCTTTAGGAATTCTGGGCATCCTAACATTATGTCTTAACCATTCTGCATTTTTGTGTGCATACTAGACACCATGCTCTAGGATTTCGTGTGCATTTGCTTAACCGGGCCTAGTTTAAACTGCTGATGCATGAAAAGGTATAAAATGGTCTCCCGTATAATTGCCATGGCTGTTATTAATAAAACTGGTAACAATCTCTTTATTCTCAGATTTACATCACTTAGAACAATATGCTTTTTGGTAAAATAGCTTCTGAGCTGTTTTTTCACTAATTCTGGTAATTATTATGGACAATCCCACGCCTAGGCAAGCCTTAGGTAATTAATCTCTTTAAAATCTGGAAAACTGCTTGGTTATGTTTACTATTTAAAGACACAGGTTTTAAAATCAGTAGGCAAACTGATTATGGCCATGCTTTTGAGTTTATAAAACAAAGCTGTATATCTCCATGCATTGACATTCACCTAGACATCCTATCTAATAAAACTCCCTCTTGTTTCTATTTGAGACGTGCTGCATATGTGCATTAATTGTGAAGGTAAATCTGAGCCTCATAAGTGCTTTCCAACATTTATCTGAGCAGTCCTATTTGTTCTTGCATGTCGCTTAGAATTTTATCCTTTTAACTTTAGGGGTTTTGTCTAGAACTGCCTATATTTAGAGGTATTAAATTTCTCCAGGACCATTAAGAATTGACGGGTAAAATCACGCTTAGAGTTCGTTAAATAAACTCGCTTAATAACCGTTAAGGGGTGGGGTAAAGAGTAGATATGGATATGATGACCAGTGCGCTAATGCCACATGTAGCCCCTCATTGAGGAGTGATTACCGGGCATTGCATTGATGTGATCCTATAGGATAAATAACTTAGGACTCCCCTATCCCTTACATATGTGTTCTTAGACTATGAATCTTTTCAAACCACTATTTGTTTACATGTGTATACTTTGACTGCCTATTTGCTACTTGTTAAATTAACGAAGTTCGTTTGGCTGGGAACCACAGTTGTGGACTTTGATAGGTGCCTAACACCTTCCCCTTGGAGTAATTTCAAGCCCTTACCCAATCTCTGGTTATTCAATGAGTGTTATTGTAACCCTTAATAGGTTCCCTAACGCACCTTAATTCGTTAGGTGGCGATTCTTCAAATCATTCACATCCGTTATCCCAAAAGGAAATGAGTTATCCCAATAATGTAAAAAAATCTGACTGATCCAGAAGGAGAGGAAAAAGGGGGTGCGACACCCGCGACCCCACAGGAACAAAAAATGGTCCCATAAGTGCGGAAATAACAGCTAGCAAACCCCAATTTTGAGCATATCTTGAGTTCTAAAGCTCAGTTTGAGGTATTTTTGCTACGTTATTCTAGTGTTTTCATGGGTTTAAGTATCTAAACTCAATTTTTTCATATTATAACATGATTACACTATTTCATTTGTGAATTAATCCATGTTTTGATTGGAGAATTTGGCTTTTCTATATAAAGTGAATAATTGAGTTTTGAACATCGATTCAGAGTAAGATTTTGATGAAACATATATGGTTGGACTCTTATATGAATGGATTGTCAAAGTTTTTGAGTTTTATCAGGTTCCAGGGTGCGAGCTTGGGTTGATTTTTGGTTGACTTTAAGTATTTGATTAAAGATTCGACCTTTATAGTTTGGGTTTGATTCCTATGGTGTTATTTGATGTTTTTGAGTTGCTTTTGGCTAGATTAGAGTCGTTCAGAGGCCGATTCGTGCGTGAAGGAGTTTTTAGAGTATTGATTTAGCTTGTTTGAGGTAAGTATCTTAGATAAACTTGGCTGCCTGAGTTATTTGTAATAGCTACGTGCTATGGGTGGCTCATATGTGTGGGGTTTAGCCCATGTGCGGCAGGGAGGTATTTTTCATGCTCTAGGTGGTGTTTAGGCTATCTTATGTCTTGGATTGATTGCTAAGCTTCATGCTGTGATGGGTCTAATATTTGTACCCCTGTTGCGAGCTATTTGAGCCATGTTTGAGATGACATAGAGGTTAACTTTTGATTGAACCTGAAAATTGCTACTTCGTGATTTATCAGCCTGATTTGAGCTATGATAGAACACTTTTCACATGCATACACCTTGGCATATCACTTATGCCAGTCCAGGAGAAATAAATTTGATGTTTATTGATCATGTAATATTTTCTAGTATATCTACTTTCTGTGTGATATAGGCTGGATTGGTAGCTTGTGACCACGCCGGGTGGATGTTGATATTGAGCCAGTGACCACACTGGGCGGATTGTGATATTGAGACTGTGACCATGTCGGGTGGATTGTGATATTGAGCTTGTGATCACGCCAAGAGAATTGTGATATTGAGTCTGCGACCATGCTGAGCGGATTGTGCGCCTGTGACCACGCCGAGCAGATTGTCATATTGAGCCTGTGAATATGCCGTGAAAATTATGATATTGAGCCCATGATCACATTGGTCGGATTTTAAGCCTGTGGTCACGCTGCGCTGATAGTGATATTGAGCTTGTGACCACACTAGGCGGATTGTGATTGTTAGCACATGACCACACCGTATAGATCTGAGATATTGATATTTATGGAACGTGAACACGTCGTGTGATTATGATATGATAGCACGTGAAGTGTCCGTGTAACGTGTGGAGATGGGTATATCACCCTAGGGTCACCCTTTCATGTTCCTTCTTGATGGTGTACACGCGGATTGTGAGAAATCTACGTGTTTCAGGTTGATGTGGACTTTGGAAAAGCTAATCATGGGCTTGGTTCAGTTACTGAAATTTTGAGGAAAAGTTGGCCAATGCTTGATTTGGTTATTGAATTTCATCTTTACTTGTAATTTCCTTGGTTGTTTACCTGAATTATTTACATATCTTCTTTATATGCTGGATTGTTAGCTTAAAAAGAGCATGTTATATTATCTCTGTGCACCGAGGTGGCTTTATCTGTGATTCATGGATTCATCATATTATTATTCTGTACTTGTTGGAGTTATGAATTGTACAGGTGATTAGCGAGCATCATTTATAATTTTTTCTTCTTTTACCTCGCCGAGGTTAGTTTTGACACTTGTTGAGTACATAGGGTTGGTTATGCTCATACAGCACTTCTGTACCTTGTGTGCCAATCTTGGAGCTGAGTTGCTATGGACTGCGAAAGCTGTCATTAAAGATGTACCTTCTTTTCTGGATATAGCTACCACTTTTCATTGGTAGTTTAGATTTATAATCTGTTTATGTAAATCAAAATCTTAGTGAATCATGACTTGTACTACCATTCCGTGGGTTATTGTATGGGAATTCAGTTATTTCACTTATTATTTTCTTATTAATTTTATTAGAATTGTATTGACTGTTATTTGGCTTACCTAGCAGGTTCGGTTAGGTGCCATCACGACTAGATGGATTTTGGGTCTTGAGAAATTGGTATTAAACCCCTAGGTTCATAGGTTCTACGAGTCATGAGCAAGTGTCTTGTAGAGTCTTGTGGATCGGTGCGATAACGTCCACACCTATCTACGAAAGGCTACATGGCATCTAGGAAATTTCCCATCTTTCTTTCCTTATTGTGAGACATTGATTTAGCTTGAAGCATATCTATTTGAATTACTTCTATCCACATGTATGTCATATTGAGCACTCGGTATCATCTGTTGATTGACGTCTTGTGATATCATGGATGAGGTGCAAGATGTGATTTCTATATTAAAGAGGTAGGCCAGTCTGTAGGACTTGAGGCCAGGTTTAGACCACAGCTTGGGCTCGATAGTTTCCATTGTATGATTATGTCCTTTTGGAATTATATGCCCGACAGTGTCCTTAAGAGTGGGATTATGGCTTAGTGAGTGGTTGGATAGCCATATGATAAGTGTTATGTGACTGAGGACTATGCTTAGATGGTTTGGAGGATACGAAAAGAATTTTCCTTAGGATGCCAAAGGACTATGGATGCTTGATTTCTATCTTGATGTGTTGTACAGTCTCAAGTTATTAGTGTGTTGAGGGATCTTTCAGTTGTTCATTTGTGGAATGAAGTAGATTCTTATGTCTTGTTAATGAGTTTAGACTCGGGAAGATTAAGTGATTGAATAATGGTTGTGACTATGATAGAGCATAGAGAGATGCCAGTTTGAGGCTAAATAGGTGGGTAATGTCCCGCGGGATGTTCTGAGGTTGTGTGATCCTTGTGATATTTCTCTGTAGAGTTTTGTTCCTACCTAGTAGGATCAGTATGTGCTGCAATTTTAGTTCGGATCGCATAAGAAAGTTTGCACGACTGACACGACGATAGATATGCGCTTAACAGAAGATCTTAGTGTCGTGATCCAAACCGATGGGCCGCGATGGGCACCTAGTACCTTAATCAATCGAGTACCAACATAACGTATCTTTTCGTATCATACTATTATAGGTAAATCAACTAGAAAGGCTGTCATGAGATGACAAGAATAAAGCATGAGGGAATACTCAATATAGGGTGACCCAACTTGATATACCGACTTATATTATACATATGATGTATATGCCTATAAGGCCGGCATGATCCTTAATATACTCAAAACATAGGCCAACGAGGCCATACAAGTATCCGATACATGACATCTGTCTACAAGTCTCTAAGAATTCATAAATATTATAAAGGTTGGGACAGGGCCCCGCCATACTAATCTATACATCTCCAAATCATACTGACCAAATAAGCAACTCCTGAGCAAATGGTGTGCACCAACATCTTATGCTGAGATGATATCTTACTTGGAGGACTCTCAACCTATCTATCGAGACCCACGGGCATGAAATGCAGCATCCTCGGAAAAAGCGATGTCAGTACAAATAATATACCGAGTATGTAAGGGATGAAAATCAGTAAATCATAGACCTGAGAGGAACCTGAATTAAAAGGCTCGACATGTATGTCTGAATAGCTCTGTGAATCATTTAATATTTATAATGTCATGCATATGCGTATAAACTTCATACCTTGCATAGGTATATGCGTTCATAACATCATCAAGCCTCTGAGGGCACCTCATCATATTATCTCGTCCACTGTGGGCAAATCATCAACGTATACCAATTGATCAGGCGATGGTGCGTATATAACTCCATAACCTTTCCTCATACCCTATATATATATATATATATATATATATATATATATATATATATATATATATATATACACACACGTATATAATGCCATCTGGTCATGGGTCAATGTACATATATAAATGAATGCAATGCATGAGAAGTACGTCAATAAAATCTCTTGGAATGTCATAAGACCTTTATGCCTTTGATTAATGTCATAGAATAAAATTTATCAACTTACGTATTTTTTGAGACCCATGAACAGACGATAGCATAATAAGACGTATGGGGAATCAAGAACAGAGGAACCTCTAGTATTTCTTTGAATAGAGTCATTTATGGAAGTGCGTATTTACTCATTTTGTTTTCATCGTATTGATCATGCCAAAAATAAAGAAGGGATAGCCTTAACATACCTGAACCGATTAACTTGAAAATCCCTCTAACACACGTTAATTGCGACAAAACACATAACGGTCGATCGAAGTAGAGGAAATTCGTATGATATTCTTGAGAAAGATTGCACCGTACTCCCTTAGAATCGCAAAATCCCGTTGCTATTATTCTACGAAATCTCTTAGTATAATCTTCGGATGAATTTTGCTGAATCCTTCTTTTAATTGTAGAGATTCAAAATGAATTAAAAAGGTCTCTTTGATCTTTTAAGTTTGGGCCCCACTTAGGATCACTATGCCAAAGAATTCCCTATTTTTTGCCCCTTAGCCTCATAACTTACTTAATAACATTAGGCTTGGTTAAGCCTACATGCTTGCTGGCACGTTGTGGGGGGTGCCTTATCCACAAAATTCTATTTACAAGTCAATATCCCACTTAAAAATCCATAATTATCCAATTATCCCAACAATTAATAATTATCTCAAATTACTTAAAAATACTACTTACTTTTAACATACCTTATACACCTTACTATCATGGTCATGTGGTATATTATATGGCACTAATTCATAAATACATGGTGTTATATCTTAGATCATATTTTATCTCAAAATGTCAAACTTTTACCAAACTCAATTCCTTCGATTCACTTACCCTCTTACCTTCATGAATTTACTTATCACTTGTTTGAATAGCGTAATATTTATGATCCCAAAATAATCTCATCCCCGAACTTACGTCAATTAACTTACGATGAAACTTTAACGTACGAAAATGCGAGTAGTAACATCTTATTTCCGAGCTTTCATCAACTTACTTATGGCGTACTTCCACGTACGAAAACGTGATGTGTAACATCATTCCCCCCTTTGGAACATTCGTCCTCGAATGTTGACTGATGCACTTATCAGTTTTATAACCTATGTCTTCTGAATACTTTAGTACTCTCCTTGCCATATAGGAAACTGTTATGTGAATAAATACAAAGGCCAAGGCATTCCCCCCTTTAGGCCTTTTTCTCACAATGTGACTTGTGGTCAAAATCTTTCCAAAATCTTAACTGCTGCTAACTTCTATCATGCAATATGTACGACTTTGTCCTTGTATGAGCGCCTATGCGACTCTTCTCTCTATTTTTTATCCATCTTTTAGCTAATCTCTCGGCCTCACTTTGTGAACATATATAGAATTATGACAAGTTGTACCTTTGGGCGTCTATAGCTTTACTACATCTAGATAGGTCATACTATACCATAACTCTTACATCGGTTTATTGTAATTGAGGTTTTCTACCAAACTCCAAGTTACTCTCGTTGCTTATCCTATATGTATAAATCTAATTCCTTTAATGCTTCCTCATTACTCTTCATCTTAAGAATGACGGCCTAATCTCATCTCATACTTTGTAACTTTTATCCATCCAAATTTTATTCACCTAAATAGGGCTCACTTTTTATCGAGGAACATTTGAAGTGATTTTCCTGATCCACCCCGGGGTGATACCATACTTCTATAACCGTATTTCATAGCATCCCAACATGATTCACCTTACGTGGGTATTTTAATCCTGTGTCGTCCGTGAAATTCTTTTTTTTTATTTCAAATCATTACTCAATCGAAGGCCCAAATCTCATCCTTTATCTATCCCAATTACACCCTTATTCTACTACTAGGGCATCATTCCATCTTTTTAAACTTTTATTAGTCTTAGACTCCTTTGAGTTCATTCAGGCTATACTGAGCTTTATATAACTTAGAGAAACCATTAGCTCTCTTGTTTTCATGGGCTTAATCCTGAGGACTTATCCATTTTCGTTAGCTTCTCACTTGCGTTTCCTTGTTCGTACTCATGTCTTCCTAAAACCATGTCGCTCTACAATACTTTAGCTTGCAATCTACACATATCTATTTATACTACTCCCAACCTTCCTTCAACTTTCTTGCACCATAGAGTTCCTTATGTTATTTCTGGAACATCAAGCGAGACATCACATCGTCTCAAACTCTTCTTTACTCTTTTAACTAGACCTCTCGATACCTAGAAACCATAGGCTGGAAGATATGCCACTAATGACACCACTATAATTCCTGGATACTGAATCCCAATGCTACTAGCCTTCTATTCGAAGTATGGACTATTCACAACCTTCTGCATTTGAGTGTTACGTTGTTCACCTTTACCTTAGTTACCTTAAAATCTCGCATCACATCTCTTCTATCTCTTTCATGACCTCCCTTCCACACATTTATTTTCATAACTTGAAGCTCTATTATAATACTTGAACCTCTGGTGCGTACATAATCCGGTGGGAGCTTTATACTGACTTCTTATGAGGCTGGTAAGTTTCTAACCAGCTTTATCGTAGAGTTGTTATAGAATATGGTTGTTGTACTATCTCTCTTGTACCTCTGATATTTAAGAGTGATCATGTGATGTTCTCAATCACGAGGTCTATTATTTTCTGGGTCCATTAATGAGACTCCTGATTTACTTGGTTGATGTAATTATTTAGTTTCCTCTTCCTTCTGATCATCCTTTATGTAGGATTAAGCTATCTTCTGATCTGCGACTCATGGTATTAGTTATTACTTCAGCCTTTCATGGGCGCTATGGAATATTCATGATACAATCTTCTAACAGTTCAATCCTTTGTCCATGACCTGGACTCAATTTTTTCTTTTAACTTATATCGGAGTCTTTTACGGCTATATGATTGTCAATATATATGCTTCATGGTTAATACCCCAATCCTAAACGCGTTCATAACATAACAAACTTGGATCATTGATCGAATAATTCCTTTCGTTCCTTCTCATCTTTCTTTAAATGTAGGAAATTACTTTTCCTGGTGTTTATGCCCCTTGTTGCGTGCATACTTAGCTCATCTTAGTTTCCACACATGCCGGAATTTTGTGCAATTCATATGGTCTCAAATATTACTTTTGGTTTCATTTCCCGCTCATTATCCATGATAGGTGCCACTTTCTTATGGAGTGCGTATAAAGTTGTTGTGAGACTGTTGTTATAAAACAATTTCCTCTTTAGGTCACTATGCTTAGAATGAACCCTTCTTCCTTATTTCCTCGACTAGTCTTTCGTAGTAGTACTTAACGACCCCCTGACTATTGTAAAGTTGCGAGCTTATTACATAGAATACTCGACAGAATATTTGATGCCCTTCCTCGCCTATAATTATTCGTAGTTACTTACCTCCACGCCCTTGTGCTTGTAGGGTTGCTTCTGGACTGATATTTTGACTGTCTTCCTAGTGGCACTCTCTTTTATTTCCGTAACACTCGTACGGTATCTTTAACTACCTCGACTCCTATCTGAATATTTCTCAAGTATTACAATATTATAATTGCGGGGCTGAATTCACTATATTGGGGTTTACTAAGTTTATCTTGCACGATATTCTAATTTGTCTGTAACCTTTTGTCTAGCCATGACTAGGCTCTTCCTGAATCCACTACTAACTACTCGTTGGCCCATTATTATATCAATATTCTGCGTAATCTTTCTTGGGTTATTTCCTTTGTCATAACTTATGTCTCGCACTGGCTCCTTATCTATCAATAACACCATAGGAAGGAACCCTTACTTCCTCCCCTTGACGTCGTGTTTGCATAATGTTCATGAATCGTAGTATATCTGTAGGCTTTGAATAAGTGCAATCTCATCCCTTTCTCATTTTCTATTGCATTCTTCGTTTACAATTCCATAGTTACTAGAACCACTTAATTCTGACTTAATACCACATATCTCAATATTCCCCCCTTTAGGGGAGTACTAAAATTTAGAGCCACGACGATCTACCTATAGATGTTTTACCTCTTCATCTTTGGCATCTTTTCACACCATCGATGCCCCTTACTCGCCTAGCGGTAATCCTTCTGTACCAAGGATAACAAAATTCCTTACTCACGAGGGTGACACTTAGTGTAACTGGCACATATAGTCCCTTAAGCTTAACTTTGCTCACATTGATTGCTTTAGGGAAGCGTCTTCCTGAATGACCTTTAAAGGTTATTCATTTATCGTCCATTCTTTTATCGTTGGAACGCTATCTGAAATTCTCATGATACCTTATTCATGTTTAGTTTACCTTGTTCACCAGCCCATACTGATTTGTATTACTCTGGGGTCTAACTTTTCCTTCTGGTAATCGTGTTTGAGTCACGAACTTATTTCTCGAAATGAGGCTATGACTTTATGGGCTATACTATTTTGTTGTCTCAAGGCTTGTCACCTCTCGTCTTATTTTTATCTACCCTTGTCATCCATGTATCACATCTTACTCATAATGCTTCATTAACTCTCTGCTTATTTCCCTGCTAACATTTATATCTATCACTTTATTCTAAAACATCAACAAGACATTGTTTCGCTTTTAGCTCCCCTTGCTCCATCTCCTAGCTCTTGGGGTTGCATACCATTCTCTCTCTACTAGGGACGGGGGCCATACTAAGGTAATATTTATCCCTTCATGTATTCCAGTGTCTATCTTTGTAGTACTAATATCTAGCTTACTATTTTAGAGTGCACCATTTGGGTGTGTCACAAGGAGATCTATTGGCACATTTGCAATTGTTTGCCTTGAAAATGGTATTAAGAATTATATTTGATTTGTGGTTCTAAAAATAGGTGATTTATTCTAATACTAGTTAATAATCAAGATATGCTAAGTGTAAGTAAGAAGAATGTGATAGCCAAACCAATGTTGTCACAAAACTGGGGGCCTCAAGTTCAGTAACTTCGGGGGTCTCGAGATCAGCCTTTAGCAGTAAGTGAAGAAAAATAAAGCTGAGAAATAATGTTGAGCACGTTAAACGAGAAAAGGTAAGTAGAATGTTCTATTGCAGTGAATGTTGTATCCCTATACAAATGATTGGGGTCCCCTTTATATAGGAGGGGAAAACCCCAACATAGTACATATATAATTATGACAAAGAATTCTATTGGTACAGCTGTATAACGGCCTAGTACGGACTTATACTATCTCTTTTAGATCTTATAAGCTCTAACCATGCATTCTTGGGAATTTCCTGCATTACTATGACGATCATTGATTTTACACAGCTTCGAGGTAGGACGTGAAGGGCCTACGATATACTCTATTGAGGCCCGCTTTATTGAGGTCGAACTTTAGGCTTTATTTCGAGCCTCTTAAGTACAGGCTCGAAATGTCATAGGGACCTCGATATCGAGATCCCCGATCTCAACCGTATACATATAGTCCCTGCTTTTATTAGAATGAAATGATAAGAAACGATTTGAATTATCGACCGTTTGAAACCCTGTGTGACAACATCATTCCTATGACGCAAGCGTTGAAGTGACCGAAGTGCCCTGTCGGTTCTCTTCCCCAAAAGCAATAATTGCTCATCAGAGCTGGTCGGCCATTAACATCAATGAACATTCGTCATTTTTTTCTTATATATACTTGCTTCCCCCCCCCCCCCAATTAAGAACTTTATCATTCTGCAATGACCATCTTCCTCTATAAACTTACATCCAAATCAGTTCCTCAGAAAGAAGGAACCTCCAAATCCGTTCCTCAGAAAGAAGGAACTTCTACTTGAACAACCTTTCCTTTAAGAAGGACTTTACAATAGAGAAACCCCCTAATGTCCCTGTTCATCGAGAAAATGACTCGAGGTATATAAGATCAATCGAGGAGAGACACCTCGAAGCTGTAAGGAGAGAGTGCAGATGGGGGGAAGAGGTCATTCAACAAATACCCTATCTCGAAGAAAATATTACGACCTGCGTAGAGGGGATTCTGACCGTGTATACATATCCTTTTACATTAGGTCCCCTCGACCTACTCGTGCTCGAGTTTTACCAAAGATACCAAGTTACCCTAGCCCAAATGCATCCATCCTTCTAGCGGATCGTGTTGATGATGAGGTTTTTTGTTGAAAAGGCCGGGATCAAATTCACTCTCAGCCACCTCATTCGATTGTATCA
Organism: Nicotiana undulata; assembly: GCA_005239495.1. Classification (NCBI taxonomy): domain Eukaryota; kingdom Viridiplantae; phylum Streptophyta; class Magnoliopsida; order Solanales; family Solanaceae; genus Nicotiana; species Nicotiana undulata. The sequence goes on along the minus strand of MDKH01240534.1, from coordinate 25,154 downwards.
GACTCAGCATTTCCGAGGTCTAATCAAGCTCCAACGCCAGTCCACTGGATCCTTCTTTGCTATCAACGATGAGAGCAGGGATCGAGGCTGGATAAGCCAGTTCATCGGAGTGAGGACCATCGATGTCATTCCCTCGGAGTTCCTGTCGTTCCCCGAGAAATGGAACTTCACACGTGAGTAAAATGTGATGCTTTACCTTTTTTTCCTTAATTTTGCTAAACTTCGAGTGATTGTTCCCTTTCCTTTCTCTAAGCGGTCCCATAGATGCCTGATGCGGTACCTGACCTCCAGGACTGGGCTCGCAAACTGGTAGCTACTTCGACATATGACAAACGCAAGTGGCTGGACTTGTCGAGCGGCAAGTGGGAGGTGAAGCACCATGGTATATGCTATAATACTTCTTTTTTTTAAAGATACCTTTCTTTGCAGGACCGAACTTCTCTGTTGCAGGTATTGGAGAGTTCTTCGATATGAGGTCGCCCCCTATTGGGGAGGTAGAAGGATCCTCGAATCTAGAGCGAAAAAAGGATAACAAAATAAAAAGGTCCTCGAGAAGCGAGGGCACCCAAAGCAAAGCGAAACCAGCTCGTGGGTGCAAGAAGAACGAGGCCGTTGAGGAATTTGACTTCCTCCGTCGGTCAAATGGAGACGATGATGACGAGGTGGAAGGTTCGATGTTGATAGCTCAAACCAAAAAACCTTCAGTGGATAAATTTGCTGGAACCGAGACCCCTGACCTCATAATAGGACATTCACAAGGAACAGAGGATGGGGGTCCCGTGTCACCCGAGGTAGTGATTATTTCCCATACTTCAGGAAATACTGCAGAGGGGGTGAGCTTCGAAGCTCCTTTGCCTGAACAGAGTGCCTCGGATGATCTCCCTGAGGTTGTGGAAGTGGGTCACTCCTCGTCTTTCCCAACTCTCTCTGAAGATAACATAAGGGATGATCGAAACCAGAAGACACCCGAGTTAGGCGGAGTCCCGAGAAAAAACTACCCCTTCCATGGTTGTTTTACTGGGGTTGATGAGGCCGAACCATCAGATGCAGTCTCGACCTTCGAGGAGGATCAAAGTCTTTGTTCGATTGTAAGTTTTTAACAATATTGCAATTTTACTAACTTCATTCTTTCTTTTTTCAAATCGAACCTTTTTCTCTGTAGGCATTTAAAAAATTCAAGACTGAGATATGTCGCTTTGAGGCCGTATTACGTAGATCCTCGAATGAGAAGAAATCCCTTAATCTTCTTTGTGACAAGAAGGAAAAGGAACTGATACATCTTTGATTTGAAATGACCCGAGCTCGTGAAGACAAGGACAAGCTAGAGAAGCAGGTAACCTTAGTTCTGAAAATGTATGGACTCCCTTTCCGGTCTTCGGAGGCTAACACTTTGATGTCTCATTTGCAGCGAAAGGTCGAGATGCTAGAATGCCTTCGAGGTGAAGTCAACCAGGTCAATTCTGAGTGCAACAAATGGAAGGCACAAATGGATGTCTTTGCTGCGGCCAAAAAAGATGCATTGGCAAAAGTGTCCGCCCTCGAGAGTCAGCTCAGGAATGCTCAAGAGAGAAATTCAGTTCATGAGGGAAGGATGGCCGAGCTCGAGGATGGATTCAAGAAGGCTAAGGTCGAAGTTGAGGAAGCCCGGGCCAAAGCGAAAGAAATACAAGCAACAACAGACAAAATTGTAGCCATCTATTTGAAAGATGCTACTGATGCTCAGATGGAGTTGAGGGCGGCCTCCGATAAGGAGAAAAGAAGAAATTATTATTCCCGACTCCGATCCAGGAGGGAAACCCTCGAGGAGATCCATGCCAAGGGCTTCGATCTGTCCGAGGAGATAGAGCAGGCTAAGGCAGATGAGGATGATGTCGAATTCGTCCTCTCCTCCGATGACGAAGCTGATATGGAGGGTGATGAAGAGGAGGTTAATGAGGAGTCTTCCTAGGAAGAGGCTAATCCGGAGGGGGTTGATGAAGACAAAGTCCCTGAGGGAGAAAAGACTCCTGAAGGTCAAACTGTCAAAGGTCAAGCTTCCGAGGGTGTAGGAGTCCCCGTGGGTGCTACCTCAGAGCAGGCGACCCCATTAATAGATTAGGCCTTCTTTAATTCCTTTGTAAGGGCTCCATGTGGGAGTTTTGTAAACATACTTTGTACCTTTATCATAAATACAATAAATCTTTGTTTCATCTTTGTTGTTAATTTCTGCCTTGCCTTTTGTGTTTTGTAGATGATCAGTCCGATGTATTGGACTTAGAATATAAAATACTTAAGTTTCACGTTTGATCAATGATCGATAATAAGTGACCACTTAGGGTCCGATCATCGAGCTAAGCTTTAGCTGGGACTTTCTAGTCCGAACTTGGGTGAGGTCTCGAGCACAGTGTGCTTTGTCCTTTAAGTTCTTTAGATATCGACCTTTAGGCTATAAAACATCGGCCCTTAGGCTCTTTTCAATTTGGCCCTTAGGCTCTTTAGATTGGCCCTTAAGATCATTTTAAGTTGGCCCTTAGGATATTTATATTGGCCCTTAGGCTCTTATATATCGGCCCTTTGGTTCTTTTTAGATTGGGTCAATTTTACCTCTAAAGTGGCTACAATATTCCCCCATTCTGGCTAAAGACTTTTAAGAATTTTGTTATGCCTTGTCATGTTTTCGTATTCGTCCAACTTTTCGACGGTTTGATTGATAGGAACCTCGATTACAAGTCGATGTGTGATGATAATTGAGTACCTCATGAGGTTCTCTCAAAGGCTGATTTTTTCGAAGCCTTTACATTGTTCGGAGCTGATATTATCTAAGCCCTTTTCCTATGCCAAGGGTAGCCTGATTTAACCGATTTGTTTGAAGTATTCGAAGGCCTTTAGTTTTATGGCGGAAGTCGGACGCCTCCGAGCTACATTATTTCGGTCGTAGCCTTTCGTATGACTGTAGTCTTTATATATGGTCGTAGCCTTTAGTCCCCCGGTGAGATTACCTAGGCTTTAATATCAAGGGTATGCGTTTTAGGGGTCTTACAAGTTCGAATATATAGCCTTGGCCTTAATATCGGGAGTATGCCTTTTTAAGGTCTTATAAGTTTGAGTATGCCTCGTTGAGGTCTTATAAGTTTGAGTACGCCTCATTGAGGTTTTATAAGGTTAAGTACGCCTCGTTGAGGTCATATAAGTTTGATTTTCCCTCATCGAGGTCTTATAGATTTGATTTTGCCTCATTGAGGTCCTATAGATTTGATGTTGCCTCATTGAGGTTTTATAGATTCGATGTTGCCTCATTGAGGTTTTACGAGTTCGATGTTGCCTCATTGAGGTCTTATGAGTTTGACGTTGCCTCATTGAGGTCTTATGAGTTCGAGTCTTTTATGACTCGATAAGTTGACCGTCGATGACATCCGTAAATGTTTTTTCCATCAGGGGATTGACTACATTACACAGAAATAATTCATTTGACTGTTTGGCCCATTACAACATTGTCCTATCGAGGCCCTCTTTGGCATAACTTGTTTTCTTTGAAGAAGTAACCTCCGAGGGTGATGCCCCCCAGTATTCAAGGTTGATTGAAAAGAAGCCTTGAATACTTTTTGAGTTTTCCTTAGGTAGCATATAGATGTTTCCTCGTTAAAATCCTTGTCGGTAAAACCCATTTGGGATAAAACACGATCTAAGGGAAAAAGAGTGCAACACATGCTTTAAAACCCAAGGTCTTCGAGCTGAAGGGTGCTTTGATTCCTCTCAATCAAACACCTGTAAGAAGTTAGTATGAAATATAAATGAAAAGGGAGACGGCTATACCTTAGCAATAATAGCGTTTGAGCATCGATATGTTCCAATTCCTTAGTAGTTGTTCGCCCTCAATAGTGCTTAGCTTGTAGTATCATTTGCCTACTACTCCGAGGACGCAGTATGGTCCTTCCCAACTAGGGCCTAGCTTCCCTTCATTTGGGTTTTGAGTGTTGAGGGTGACTTTCCTTAGAACTAAGTCTCCGACTCCGAAGTAGTGGAGGTTCGTTCTTCTGTTGTAGTATCTTTCGATCCTTTGGTTTTGAGCGTCCATTTGAACTAGTGCGGCCTCGCACATTTCATCTAGTAGCTCGAGGGCAGTGTTCATGGCCTCGTTGTTTGAGTCCTTGGTGGCATGCTAAAATTTGACGCTCGATTCCCCGACCTCGACTGGTATCAATGCCTCGGACCCATATACCAAAGAGAACGGGGTCTCCCCAGTGCTCGACTTTGAAGTTGTTAGATATGTCCATAGTACTTCGGGCATCACTTCTCTCCACTCCCCCTTCGCATCTTCTAACCTCTTCCTTATGTTTTGAATGATAGTTTTGTTTGTGGACTCGGCCTCACCATTTGCACTTGGATGTTAAGGCGTCGATAGGATCCTTTTGATTTTATTATCCTCAATGAATTTTGTCACCTTGCTACCAATGAACTGCGTCCCATTATCACACGTAATCTCGGAAGGGATCCTGAATTGGCATATGATGTGGTCCCATATAAAGTTGATGAATTCTATTTCTCTTATCTTCTTGAAGGCATGCGCTTCTACCCATTTCGAGAAGTAGTCAGTCAAAAATAAGATAAATCTAGCTTTACCCGGCGTCGTTGGTAGGGGGCCGACGATGTCCATCCCCCATTTCATGAATGTCCACGGGGATAGGACTGAGTGTAGTTGTTCACCGGGTTGATGAATCATCGGTGCAAATCTTTGGCATTTGTCACATCTTCGAACGAATTCCTTGGTGTCCTTTTCCATGCTATCCCAATAGTAACCTGCTCTGATCACTTTTCGAACTAAAGAATCTGCACCAGAGTGGTTTCCACAAGTGCTTTCGTGGATTTCTCGTAGCACATAGTTGGTGTCCTCTGGTCCCAAGCATATTGCTAGCGGTCCATCGAAGGTCCTTCTATACAGTGTTCCATTCTCGTCGAGTGAAAATCGGGCTGCTTTGGCTCGAAGGGTCCTCGATTCTTTGGGTCCGTGGGGAGATTCCCATGTCTCAAGTAGTCGATGTACTTCTTTCTCAAATCCCATGTTATACTCATTCAGTTGACTTTGACATGTCCTTTATCACCAATTTGGATAGTTGTACGACAGTCCCCGGGACTATGTCATCTTCTTCGACAGACGAACCCATGTTCGTGAGTGCATCAGCCTCGCTGTTCTGTTCTCGAGGTATGTGAACCAGGGTCCACTCTTTGAAGAGATGCAATGTCACTTGAAGCTTGTCTAAGTATCTTTACATCCTATCTTCTCGAACCTCGAAGCTCCAATTTACTTGGTTTACAACCAGAAGAGAGTCATATTTTTATTCGATGACCTCTGCTCCTAGGCCTTTGTCCTGTTCGAGACCTACAATCATGGCCTCATACTAGGACTCATTGTTAGTCAACTTTGAAGTTTTTATAGAATGTCTGATTATGCCGCCCGTAGACGATTTTAGAACTATGCCAAGCCCGGAACCTTTCACATTCGAGGCACCGTCAATGAAGAGGGTCCATACCCCCGATGATGTGCCCATTTTTAACAAGAGTTCTTTCTCTACTTCGGTCACGAGGGCAGGCGTATAATCGGCCATAATGTCTGCCAAAATTTGAGACTTGCCGTTCAAGGTTGATACTCGATATCATACCCTCCGAGTTCGATGGCCCATTTGGCTAATCGGCCCGATAATTCGGGCTTATGCAAGATGTTTCGAAGAGGATATGTTGTTAATACACATATAGGGTGACATTTAAAGTAAGGTCTCAATTTCCTTGATGCACTTACTAATGCAAGAGCTAGTTTTGCTAAGTGCGGATACCTGGTTTCAGCATCTCCTAGGGTCCGACCTACATAATAGATAGGGAATTGTGTACCTTGTTCTTCTCGAACCAACACACCACTTACCGCTACTTCGGACACAACCAAATATAAGTATAGTGTTTTATCCTCCTTCGGGGTATAGAGCAAACGTGCGCTCGATAGGTACCATTTTAATTCCTCCAAGGCTTGTTGACATTCCGGAGTCCATTCGAAGTTGTTCTTCTTCTTGAGTAGGGAGAAACAATTATGACTCTGATCCGAAGACCTCGAGATGAATCAACCTAAAGCTGTTATTCGCCCGGTGAGCCGCTGCACAACTTTCATATTTTTCACCACGCTGATCTGCTCGATGGCTTTGATTTTGTCAGGTATGATCTCGATCCCCCAGTTCGACACCATGAAGTCCAAAAAATTTCCCGATTCGTTTCCGAAAGCGCATTTTTTGGGGTTGAGCTTCATGATGTACCTTCTTAGGATATCGAATGTCTCCTGCAAATGAGTCAAATGGTCATCTGCGCACAAGGACTTAACTAGCATGTCATCAATGTAAACTTCCATAGACTTGCCTATTTGACTTTCAAACATCTTATTAACTATGCGTTGATATGTGGCTCCCGCGTTTTTTACCCCGAAGGTCATTACATTATAGCAATATGTACCATGCTTCATGATGAACGAGGTCTTTTCCTAGTCCTCCGGGTTCATTTGAAATTTATTGTACCCGGAGTAGGCGTCGAGAAAAGTAAGGATCTCGTGGTCGGCTGTAGCATCAATCAAACGATTGATATTGGGCATGGGAATGAATATTTAGGGCATGCTTTATTCAAATCTTTATAATCTATACGCATTCTCAGTTTATTTCCCTTTTTAGGGACTACTACTACATTAGCTAGCCATTCGGGGTATTTTACCTCCCTAATGGATCCTATTTTGAGATGTTTTGTTACCTCGTCTTTGATGGATACATGCTTTACCGCGGATTGAGGCCTCATTTTTTGCTTCACCAATTTGATCTTGGAGTCGACACTCAGTCTATGGGTGGTTATCTCTGGTGGGATCCCTTCAATATCTAAATGGGACCAAGCGAAGCAATCAATGTTATCAATAAGAAATTGAATGAGTTTTCACTTGAGTTTGGGGGTTAATCTCTTCCCAAGTATACCTTTCGTTCTGGAAGACGCTCGATCCATACGGCCTGCTCGAGCTCTTCGACTGTGGACTTTGTTGCATCTGAATCCTCAGGGGCAACGAAGGCTCGAGGGGTGAGGAAGTCCTCTTCATCGTTCTTGACCTCATGCTCAGTGATCACCTATCCGTCGAGTTCAACCGAGGGTATAGACTGTGGTTGCTATTTGGCTATCTGCTTGTCTTTTGTCTTCTCCGAGGTGGAAGGCGTCGATACTTGTGCCAAATCATGCACTGTGAACATCTCCTTAGCTACATGTTTCTCTCCATACACTGTTTTTACGCCATCCTTTGCTGGGAACTTCATCATTTGATAAAGAGTTTATGGCACTTCCCGCATGCTATGTATCCATGGCCTTCCAAGTAGGGCATTGTACCTCATGTAACCTTTGATGACATGATACTTGGTGTCTTGAATTGTACCGGCCACGTTAACTGGGAGGATGATTTCCCCCTTCGTCGTTTCACTCGCCATGTTGAATCCATTCAGGACTCGAGAGGCGGGTATGATATGCTCGAGCAGCCCGAGCTGCTACACGACCCTCGACCTGATTAGATTGGCCGAGCAAGCTGGATCCACGAGCACACATTTAATTTGAAATTAATTTAAAAGGAAAGAAATTACCAGTGCATCATTTTGAGGCTGAGATAAGGCCTCGACGTCTTCCTCGCTGAATGTAAGAGCATCCTCGGGTATGTATCTCCGAGTCCGCATTTCCTTTGTGATGGTTAATATTGTTCGTTTGAAAATGGGTCCCTGTGGGACATCGGCTCCTCCGATGATCATATGAATGATATGCTACGACTCCTCCTATTCATTTTTCCTGTTTGCATCTCTCTCTCAAAAATGATTCTTGGCCCGGTCGCTGAGGAACTTTCCAAGGTGCCCGTCGCTGAACAATCGGGCTACCTCCTCTCGAAGCTTTCTACAATCTTCGGTTCTGTGACCGTGAGTGCCATGGTATTTGCACATTAAGTTGGGGTTCCTCTGGGAAGGATCTGACTGCATGGTCTTGGACCACCTGGTATCTCTGATCTTGCTTATGGCTGATATGATGTCTGAGGCATCGACGTTGAAGTTTTACTCTGATAATCGGGGCTCCTCCAACAGTCTTGAATGCTTCTCGAACCCGTTTTTGCTCATGTGTCCCCGAGAACTTAGGCCTCGATCCACCATTCGATCATTTAGAGGTATATTACGCCTCGAAGTGTTTCTTCGGTCTTCGACATATGGTTGGTATCTTTCCTTGTTCGGTCTCGGCTCTCTTTATGCATTTATTGATTCCTTTGCTAATAGCCTTCTTGGATATACTGAGCCCGATGGGGCTCCCAATTGGTCATCCTCGACCCTGATTTTCGATTGGTACCTGTTATGCACATCCGCCCAAGTTACGGCGGGATACTTGATCAAATTTTGCTTCAGCTGCTTCGAAGCTATCGAGCTTCGTTCATTCAAGCCCTGAGTGAATACATTTACGACCCAGTCATCGGAGACTGGTGGTAATTCCATCCGCTCCAGATGAAAGTAGTATACGAACTCCGTTAGCATATAGTTCTCTCTTTGTTTAATTTTGAAGACATCAGACTTCCTTGTAGCGACCTTAATGGCACCAACATGTGCCTTTACGAAAGAGTTTGCCAACATTGAAAACGAATTTATTAAGTTTGGGGGGAGGTTACGATACCGCATCATGGCCCCTTTGGACAGTGTTTTTCCATATTTCTTCAACATGACAGACTCTATCTTGTCGTACTTTAGGTCGTTTCATTTTATACCACAAGCATATGTGGTGATATGTTTGTTGGGATCTGTGGTCATTGTAATTTGGGATATCGGGCATCCTAAACTTCTTCGGAATGGGCTTCGAAGCGCACTTGATGGAAATGGTTTCTTCACGAACTTCTTCGAATCTACTCCCTTCAAAACCGGAGGTGCGCCCAAGATCTGTTCGACCCTCGAGTTGTAGGTATCTACTTTTTTATCATTGTCCTATATCTTCTTTTCTCCTGAGTCAATTCTCTTGGTAAGCTCCTCGAGCATTCTCATGATAGTGGGGTCTGTTCCTGACCCATTATTGCTCGATCTTTCTGGTGTTGGCTCAACTCGGGGGACTGTTTCCGGTCCTGCCGTGCTCGGAGTCTTCTGTTGACTCTGTATCTGAGCAATAACCACTTGCTGTACTTGTAACATTTAAAAAATGACTTGTAGGCTGACTTTATCTCGAGCCTGTGTTCTTTATGCGTTAGGTTGGACCCCTCCGCGTATGCTCCCTTCAATATCAGTGCCCAAATCGATGTGCACAACAATATGAGAAGTAACGTCGTCTGGGATAGGAGCTGGTGCTACCCCAAGGTTTTGCAGTGGCACACCGGCAACTGAGGTTGTTGCACTGTTCTCTCTATGGAACTCAAGACCGTCGTTTCCATGTTCATTTGCTGAGTTATACATATTTCTGACCTGAAATCAAAGAATCTTGGACAAGAAAAAGTGTGAAGAATAACTTGTGTTATCAGAAAACTAGCACCAAAACAATCACTATTATATTTGATTTGTGGTTCTAAAAATAGGTGATTTATTCTAATACTAGTTAATAATCAAGATATGATAAGTGTAAGTAAGAAGAATGTGATAGCTAAACCAATATTGTCACAAAACTGGGGTCCTCGAGTTCAGTAACCTCGGGGGTCTCGAGGTCGGCCTTTAATAATAAATGAAGAACAATAAAGCTGAGAATTAATGTTTAGCACGTCAAACAAGAAAAACTGAGTAGAATATTCTATTGCAGTGAATGTTGTATCCCTTTATAAATGATTGGGGACCCCTTTATATAGGAGGGGAAAACCCCAACATAGTACATATCTAATTATGACAAATAATGCTATTGGTACAATTGTATAACGGCCTAGTACGGACTTGTACTATCTCTTGCACACTTATCAGCTCTAACCACGTGTCCTTGGGAATTTTCAGCCTTTCCATGACGATCATAGATTTTACACAACTTCGAGGTAGGCCATGAAGGGCCTTCGATATACTCTCTCGAGGCACGCTTTATTGAAGTCGAACATCAGACTTTATTTCGAGCCTCTTAAACACAGGCTCGAAATTCCATAGGGGCCTCGATATCGGGATCCCCGATCTCGATCGTATCAAGAAAAATCCTTCGAAAATGTCAACTAATGCAAACAATCTATCCACCCACCATTTTGGGTTACTTTAACTCCAGCCGGATCCTGATATTCCGTCCTTGCTTTAAACTATATATGTTAGCTCTCATAGGGCATAACTGAGATGGGAGATTATTTTCGAATATAACTTACCATTATTACTATTTCCGAAAATGGAAAATGATACATATAATATGAGAAAGTTTATGAGATTTTCTTTATTGTAAAGATAGAAATTATTTTCTCAAAAAATAAAGAATGTTATCTACTTACCATTTAAAGAGTTAAGCGTACGAGAATATGTACTCTTTCTACGAGATTAGCAAAATTAAAAGTTGAGAAAATATATGTATTTTACATGAATGTTTTAACGAAATAATATTATATGTATTGATTTTATATGGTCCCAGGATTTATTACTTTAATATTGTAATAGTAGTACTTTAAGATGACGACAAGACTATTTTTTGAGGTTATAAGAACTTATAATATCTATAAGAAGTGATAAGTTAAGTCGTGAAGGTGAGAGGGTAAACGAGTTGAAGAAAATGAGGTTTGTCGAAAATTTTCATTTTGGGATAAAATACGGCCCGAGCTAAAATACCCGATATTCATGGACTAGTACCCTACAAGGTACCACATGGCCATGATAGTAGGGTGTGTAAAGTGTATTAAAAATAAGTAAAATTTTAAGTAAATTGAGATAATTCTTAATTATGCGGATAATTGGTTAATTACCGTGTAGCGGAATATTACCTAATTAATTAATTAATGAACTATACGATAAGATTAAGAATCCCCCCCCCCCCCCCCCCCCCCCCCCCCCCCCCACGTGGCAGCACCCCTCTAATCCTATGAATGACTCTTAAGTTATTCTAGGTGGAAAGACTAGGACAAGTCATATAACCTAAGTAATACACCATTTTAGAAAGAATATCACACTTCATCTAGCAGGGAGTAAGTGAGCATTTTTTTTTTGGTTCTAGAAGCATGTAACAAAATGCTGGATTGAGAAGTTTGGTAGGTTTATTATCAAAGACGGGAAAGGTCTTCCCCTAAATTCCCAAATTATTTATCATGATATGAGTATATATCCATCTTCATGTTTAGCTTAGAGATAGCTAAAGTATCAAATGTCATGGATATAATGCAGAAGCAAACATCGTGCTTTAAAAGTATTGAGAAGCTTAGCCACCAAAGATGGAACATTTGGACTAAATAATATTGATGTAGCATGAGGATATGTGAACTTTTAAAATGTAGGGTCAGTCAAGCATAAAAGTATGTGTTTTCTCATTTTCGTAACGAGACTTCCTTGAGTCTTTTTCCCCTACTTCGATCCGCCGTTACGTGCTTTATCGCAATTGACGTATGTTAGAAGGATTGTCAAAAAAACCGGCTTAGGTATGTAGGCTATCCCTTCTTTCTTTTGGCATGATCTAAATAACGATACGTAAACGTAATGTTATTCCATAAGTGGTTCTACTCTTAGCAGTTAAAGATGTCTAGGTTATTCATTCCCGTAAAATAATATTCAAGTATGTCTAAGTATGTTTCTAGTTCCCTGTTGAGGAATTTGATAAAGATGTTAATATTAATAGTATTGTGATATACGCATCTTCATTTACCACCGAGCTACGGCCGGTAGGGCAGTTACGCATTTACCACCGAGCTACAACCGGTTGGGCAGTTATACATCTACCACCGAGCTATGGCCGGTCGGGCAGTTATAGTTACCACCGGTTGGGCAGTTATGTATTATTATATACCACAGGCTGGATTGTTATTCATTTACCACCAAGCTACGGCCAGTCGGGCAGTTATCACTAATTAGTTGGGCAGTCATGCATCATACGATATGGATAATAGATTCAAAGAGAAGTATTATATCTATAACTATTCATATACGATGGCACTTCAAAGATTATGTTGATTCTTATATGTCTTTAATTAGTGTTGACTTATTGTTACGTTTTAGTGTTGCCTTACATACTCAGTACATTATTCGTATTGACGTCCTTTTGTTGGGTACGCTGCATTCATGGTTGCAGGTATAGATAATTAGATTTCTGAGACCTCATGATAGACGAGGTTAGCCTTCAGCAAAGGATCGGTAAGACTCCACCTCATTCGGAGTGCAGCTGAGTCTATAAGTCATCGTGTTAGAGTTTTGCTATAGACTTATGGGTAGGATGGTACTCTATCTTATTTGATGTCAAATAATCTTAGAGGCTTTGTAGACAGAAGTTCATTTTGTACAGTATGTCAGAGACCTTGACGGCCCATATGTATTCATGTTTTAAGAACGATAGTTTATTGATACAATGTTTCCCACTTATAGTTGTACATTATGAGTTGTGGCCATGTTGGACCATGATAGTTATAAAAACAAAATGAGTTACAGAGTGGTTCGCTCGGGCCAGTTAGGCACCGGGTTCCAGCCATGACTCCCAAGGTTCGGGGCGTGAAAAAATAGTATTAGAGCGGGTTGTGTCCTAGGGAGTGTACAAAGCAGTGCCTAGTCTAGTCTTACTTACGAGTGTGTTGCGTTACATTTATAATTGAGAGGCTATAGGGAATTTAGGAAATGATACCCTTTTTCTGTTTCCATATTGTACCATAGAGCTGAGTCGTAAGAAGTCAGTATGAAGCTTTCGCCAGGTTTTGTATGCACCAGAGGTGCATGTATTACAGTAGAGCCTTAAGGCGTAATTTCCACTTATATGGAAGGGAGGTATGAAAGCGACAGAAGATACCATGCCATATTGGAAGGTACGTAAAGTAAAGGTGAAGAAGATACGATGTACTCAAGTACCAAAGGTTGTAAATAGTCCAGAGCTCATATAGAGGTTTGGATTTAGTTTAGTATACAGAGGAGACCCTAGCGAGAGTTTTTGAAATCTCAAAGAGTTAACATTCGAGGACGAATGCTTCTAAAGGGGGGGAGGATGTTACATCTCGTACCTTAGCATTAGGATGTGCCGTAGTAAATCCACACGAGTTCGATGGGATTATATCTATTAGGAGTTTATTGAGGGTTTAAGACATTATTATTACGAAACCCTGTAAGTTTACAACCTTGATATCGTTAGATATTATGTTAGTGGGGTATTTTCTTTTAAGTGAAGTATTTTAGTAAAAGTTTTATAAGTATAATTTTTGATAGTTACCATTATTTCTATTTTCGAATATGGTAAATTATACATATAATATGAGAAAGTTTATGAGATTTTCTTTATTGTAAAGATAGAAATTATTTCTCACAAGAAAAGAGTGTTATCTTTTTATAATTTTAAGAATTAAGCGTACGAGAATTTGTACACTTATACGAGATTAGCAAAATTAAAAGTTGAGAAAATATATGTATTTTACATGGATGTTTTAACGAAATAATAGTATATGTATTAATTTTATATGGTACCACGATTTATTATTTTAATATTGTAATAGTAGTACTTTAAAATGAGAACAAGACTATTATTTGAGGTTATAAGAATTTATGATATTTATAACAAGTGATAAGTTAATTCGTGAAAATGAGAGAGTGAACGAGTTGAAGAAAATGAGGTTGGTCGAATTTTTTCATTTAGGGATAAGATACAGCCCGAGCTAATAATACCCGATATTTATGGACTAGTACCACACAAGGTACCACATGGCCATGATAGTAGGGTGTATAAAGTGTATTAAAAATAAGTAAAACTTTAAGTAAATTGAGATAATTTTTAATTATGCGGGTAATTGGTTAATTATCGGATAGCGGAATATTACCTAATTAATTAATTTATGAACTATACGATAAGATTAAGAATCCCCCCTACGTGGAAGCACCCCTCTAATCCTATGAATGACTCTTAAGTTATTAGTCTAGGTGGAAAGACTAGGACAAGTCATATAACCTAAGTAATACATCATATTAGAAAGAATATCACACTTCATCTAGCAGGGAGTAAGTGAGCATATTCTTTTTGGTTCTAGAAGCATGTAACAAAATGCTGTATTGAGAAGTTTGGTTGGTTGATTATCAAAGACGGGAAAGGTCTTCACCTAAACTCCCAAATTATTTATCATGAAATGAGAATATCTCCATCTTCATGTTTAGTTTAGAGATAGCTAAAGTATCAAATGTCATGGATATAATGCAGAAGCAAACACCGTGCTTTAAAAGTATTGAGAAGCTTAGCCACCAAAGATGGAACATGTGGACTAAATAATATTTATGTAGCATGAGGGTAAGTGAACTTTTAAAATCTAGGGGCAGTCAAGCATGAAAGTATGTGTTTTCTAATTTTCGTACCGAGACTTCCTTGAGTCTTTTTTCCTACTTCGACCTGTCGTTACGTGCTTTATCGCAATTGACGTATGTTAGAAGGATTGTCAAGAAAATCGGCTCAGGTATGTAGGCTATCCCTTCTTTCTTTTTGCATGATCCAAATAACGATACGTAAACGTAATGTTATTCCATAAGTGGTTCTACTCTTAGCAGTTAAAGATGTCTAGGTTATTCATTCCCGTAAAATGATATTCAAGCATGTCTAAGTATGTTTCTAATTCCTTGTTGAGGTATTTGATAAAGATGTTAATATTAACAGTATTGTGATATACACATCTTCATTTACCACCGAGCTACGGTCGGTGGGGAAGTGACGCATATACCATCGAGCTACGGCCGATTGGGCAGTTATACATCTACCACCGAGCTACGGCCGGTCGGGCAGTTACAGTTACCACCGGTTTGGCAGTTATGTATTATTATTTACCACAGGTTTGGCAGTTATGTATTATTATTTACCACATGTTGGGCAGTTATGCATTTACCATTGAGCTACGGTCGGTCAGGAAGTTACCATACGATATGGACAATAGATTCAAAGAGAAGTATTATATATATAAGTATAAGTATCCATATACAATGGCACTTCATAGATCAGGTTGATTCTTATATGTCTTTAATTAATGTTGACTTATTGTTTCGTTTTAGTTTTGCCTTACATACTCAGTACATTATTCGTACTGACGTCCTTCTATTAGGGATGCTGCATTTATGCTTGCTGGAATAGATAATTAGATTTCAGAGCCCTCATGATAGACAAGGTTAGCATTCAACGAAGGATCGGTAAGACTCCACCTCATTTGGAGTGCAGCCGAGTTTATAAGTCATCGTGTTAGAGTTTTGCTATAGACTTATGGGTACACTGGTACTCTATCCCATTTGATGTCAAATAATCTTAGAGGCTTTGTAGACAGAGGTTCATTTTGTACAGTATGTCAGAGACCTTGACGGCTAGCATGTTTTCAAGTTTTAAGAACGATAGTTTATTGATACAATGTTGCCAGCTTATAGTTGTACATTATGAGTTGTGGCCATGTTGGTCCATGATAGTTAGAAAAACAAAATGAGTTACAGAGTGGTTTGCTCGGGCCAGTTAGGCACCGGGTGCCAGCCACGCCTCCAAAGGTTCGGGACGTGACAAAGTGGTATCAGAGCGGGTCGTGTCAAGGGAGTCTATAAAGTAGTGCCTAGTCGAGTCTCACTTATGGGTGTGTTGCACACCACATTTATAATTGAGAAGTTTAGCCACCAAATATGGAACATGTGGCCTAAATAATACTGTTGTAGCATGAGGATATGTGAACTTTGAAAATATAGGGGCAGCCAAGCATGAAAGTATGTGTTTTCTCATTTTCGTAACGAGACTTCCTTGAGTCGTTTTTCCCTACTTCGATCCGCCGTTACGTGTTTTATCGCAATTGACGTATGTTTGAAGGATTGTCAAGAAAATCGGCTCAGGTATGTAAAGTCTATCCCTCCTTTCTTTTGGCATGATCCAAATAACGATATGTAAACGTAATGCTATTCCATAAGTGGTTATACTCTTAGAAGTTAAGGATGTCTGTGTTATTCATTCCCGTAAAAGGATATTCAAGCATGTCTAAGTATGTTTCTAGTTCCCTATTGAGGTATTTGATAAAGATGTTAATATTAATAGTATTGTGATATACGCATCGACCACCGAGCTACGACCGATTAGGTAATCATACTTATACCATCGAGCTAGTAGACAAGGCTCATAGACTCCCTAGGACAAAACTGCTCTAATACCACTTTGGTCACGACCCAAATTGATGGGCCACGACGGGCAGCCGGTATCTTACTCAACCGAGAACCAATGTAATGTATCATTTTGTATCATAATCTTATAGGTAAATGAACCAGAAAGGCTGTCATGAGATGAATAGAATAAAGCATTAGGGAATACTCAATATAAGGTGACCCAAATTATTATACCAACTTATATTATACATATGACATACGAGCCTATAAGGCCGGCATGATCCTTAGTATACTCAAAACATAGTCCGACGAGGGCATACAAGTATCCGTATACATGACATCTGTCTACAAGCCTCTAAGTGTACATAAATATCATAAAGTTCAGGATAGGGATCCGCCATACTAATCTATACATGTCCAAATCATACTGACCAAATAAGAAACTTCGGAGCTAATGGAGCACACCAACCTCTTCTGCTAAGCTTATATCCTCCTTGGAGGACTCTCAACCTGTCTATCGGGACCTGCGGGCATGAAACGCAGCATCCCCAAGTGAAAGGTATGTCACTACAAATAATGCACCGAGTATGTAAGGGATGAAAATCAATAAATAATAGACATGAGAGGAACATTGAGTAAAGTACTTGACATTATGTATGAATAGCTGTGTGAATCATTTAATATTTATAACTTCATGAATATGCGTTCATAATATCATCAAGCCTCTACCGGCACCTCATATACCAGTTGGTCAGGTGGTGGTGTGTATATAATGCCATAACCTTTTATCATTCCCCATATACATATATATACAAATATATACACGTATACAACGTCATCTGGTCATGGGCCTGTGTACATGTATAAATGAATGTAATGCATTAGAAGTGCGTCAATAAAATATCTTCGAACGTCATATGACCATTATGCCTTTGAATGATGTCATGAAATAAACTTTATCAACTTTCGTATTTTCTGACACCCATGAACAAACAATAGAATAATAAGACCTGTGGGGAATCAAGAACATAGGAACCTCTAGTATATCTATGAATCGAGTCATTTGTGAAAGTTGTGCGTTTGCTCGTTTTGTTTGTATCGTATTGATCATGTCAAAAGGAAATAAGGGATAGCCTTAACGTACCTGAACCGATTCTCTTGATAATCCCTCTAACACACATTAATTGCGACAAAACACTTAATGGCGGATCGAAGTAGGGGAAACTTCGTATGATATTCTTGAGAAAGATTGCACTGTACTCCCTTAGAATCGCAAAATTCCATTTCTATTATTGTAAGAAGTCTCGTAGTATAATCTTCGGATGAATTTTGCTGAAGCCTTCTTTGAATTGTAGAGATTCAAATTGAATAAAGAGGTCTCTTTAATCTTCTAGGTGTGGTCCCCACTTAGGATGACTAAGCCAAAGAATTCCTTAAATATTGCCACCTAGCCTCATAACTTACTTAGTCACATTAGGATTGATTAAGCCTTCATGCTTGCTACCACGTTGAGGGGGTGTCCCCCTTAAGCTTTATCAACAAAATTCTATTTACAAGTTAATCTCCCACTTGAAAATCATAATTACCCAATTGTCCCCACAATTAATAATTATCTCAAATTACTTAAAATACTACTTACTTTCAACATACGTTATACACCTTACTATCATGGTCATGTGGTACCTTGTATGGAACTAGTCCATAAATATGGGGTATTATAGCTTGGACCGTATTTTATCTCAAAATGTCAAACTTCGATGAAACTCATTTCCTTCTATTCGCTTACCCTCTCACCTTCACTAATTTACTTATCACTTGTTTGAAATAGCGTAATACTTATAATCCCAAAATAATCTTATTCCCGAACTTACGTCGATTAACTTACGATAAAACTTTATCGTACGATAATGCATGATGTAACATCTCATTACCGAGCTTTTATCAATTTACTTATGGCGTACTTCCCCGCACAAAAACGTGGGGTATAACACTTAGCTATTTTAAGACTGGTGCTACATGTGCTTATGAAGGATATATTTGAATTACAAAGCGAGATCATGGACGCCTGGAGTAAGGGTATTGTGGGTCATTGAATGTCATGTTCTATGGCATCGAGCCAAGTGGAGGAATCTTCTATCGATGATTAGATTTCATGGTTATGTGTTATATTAGTTTCGGTATGATTCATACTTGTGGATCAGTTATGACCTGAAGAGATTGATTTTGAGGATGACTAACGTAAGGAAATTTCTAGATGCATGATCTATTACACTTTTATGAATATCGAAATCTTGGAGTGATTTGGTTTTGTTATTTGTAGTGGACGTAGTGCACAAGGAGAAAGGATTCACTCAGTTGCTTAAAGGTGGGGGTTACTTCTTGTTACAGTCCAAATTCCTAGCTGTAGGGATTGTGATGGCGCCTAACACCACACTTTCTAGGCAAGCCAATGTTAGAACTCGATTAGCTATTTTCCTTTGAGTCTTTACTTAAAAACAACAAAACAAATTTAAAGTAAATTAGATCTAATGATTTCAAGCAGATAACTTCAAAAATAAAATAATTCACTAATAATTAACCCGAGCCACGAACTAATCATATAACTATGAGACTACCCCAGGGTCTGGTGTCAAAATTCACGAACTTCTAAGAATACTACAAATAACGGGCCGAAAGAAAATAATATATCTACTTTGAGAAAAATAAAACAGTCTCTATCCACTAAGAGAAGACTCCAGGGATTTGCGAACGCCGGCAGATATACCTCGTGTCTTTGAATGATGATGTCCGCTACTAAAAATCTCTAATGCTGGCCCATACCTGGATCTGCACAAAAGAGTGCAAAGTGTAGTATCAGTACAACCGACCACATGTATTGAGTAAGTGTCGAGCCTAACCTCGACGAAGTAGTGACGAGGCTAAAGCGGGGGCAATTATAACTTAACCTGTAACAAAATAAACAAGAAAACAATTCTACATAGGCAAAGAAGGTAAACTGCAACAAAAAATAATATAACTCAGTCGCCTATTCCAGACCTCAGTTGTAACAATAATCTCACATAGATTTCCAACACTTCCAAAGTTTTGACTTTAAAAAAAATATAAGTACGAAATACCAAAAAAATAATAGAGTAAAATAGTAAGTTTTCAAATTTGTACGTTTCAAATCCTTAAGTTCCAAAAACCAGCAAAACACTTTTGAAATCCAGTAAAACATAAGTGTACATCCTTATCACTATCATTGTTGCGGCGTGCAACTCGATTATACCTGTTCACCCTTGTCACTATCATTGTTTTGGCGTGCAGCCCGTTACCACCTGTCTATCCTTGTCATTATCATTGTTGCGCCGTGCAACCCGCTCCCACTAGACATATCATATCCATTTATTTATTTATGAAAACTTTCACAATTCAGGCCAAGCCTTTCACAACATTTTTATCTCAACAATTGTAAACAGAAAACAATATAGCTCATAAGCCGTATCCAATATTATTTCATAATGAAACCAACCAGAATATATGTAAATATCGTAACGCTGTCATCCAGCTCGACCTTTAAGTACCATAACCAAATCAAGGGATCAAACACCACTTTTAACACACTTGCAACAATACTTGGCAATAATCTAATGAAAACAATTGGCCATGTAAACCTATAAATCCGTTAAGCCGAGAAGCAAGTAAATGGAAACGGAAAAGGGATCATTTTAAACAACCAATTAGTAGTGCATAGGTACTCGTCACCTCACCTATACACTACACACAAGAAATTTCACATAACAATCAAGTTGGGGATTCCTATTCCCTCAATTCAAGGTTAAACCAAGCACTTACCTCGATCTAACAAGCACTTCACTGCTCTAGCACTGCCTTTCCTTTAGAATTTGCTTCTAATCCGCTCGAATCTAATCACAATTTGTCCAATGTTATCAATCATAACCTAAAGGAATCATCTTTATTGAAAAATAACGGTTTTTCCTAAGTCTTCTTATTCAAATTCAAAAATTGAGCTCAGACCCGCTTGGTCTAAACTCGAAGTTCAGACCAAAACCCGTTTCCCCAAAATTTGAAATTTCTAGGTTCTACCCAAAAACAAAATTTTGTACCATGAAAACTCTAGATTTTTTGTTGTAATCTTGTTAAAAGTTGTTAGGAATAGAAAGAAATTAGTTAGAGATCACTTACTAGTGGTTTGGAGAAGTTTGGGTCTTTGGAAAATCGCATATGGAGGTTTGGGGTTTTAGAAAATTGGAGAAGAAGTAAAATCCCGTAAAAAAGATGAGATAACAAGCTGCGGGTCTCGCATTTGCGAACTAGAGTTCGCATTTGCGAACCCTGGGATTTCCGGAGAGATATTTCAAATGCGAACAGGACCTCGCATTGGCGAACAGGTCCATTCGCATTTGCGAGATCTGAGGCTTGCACACCAGATGTTCAGTTGTTGGGGTATTTTTTTAAGTTTAGACACTCTGTAGCCTACCCGAAACTCACCCGAGCCTTCGTGGCTCCAAACAAAACATGAACACAAGTCTAAAATAATCATATTAACTTGTTCGTGCGATCAAATCATCAAACTAACATCAAAATCTATAGATTTAGCCTCAAAACTCAAGATTTTCTCAAGAACACTCAAATTCCTAACTTTTCAACCGGATGTCTGAATTACATCAAATCAACTCTGATTCTCATGAAACTTTACAGATAGGACTTACATAACATATCGAACTTGTTCCGGGCTCCAGAACCAAATTACGGTCCCGATATCATAGATTTCACATATTATTTCTTTTCATTATTTCTTGAATTAACCAGTGGAACAATTTTCTTCAAAAATTGTTTTCTAAGGCTTGGACCTCGGAATTCTATTCCGGGCATACTCCAAAGTCCCATATATTACTGCGGACTTCCCAAGATTTTCGTAACACAGATCCGGGTCCGTTTACCAAAAATATTGACCAAAGTCAACTAAGCCAAATTTTAACTCTAGAATTTACTATCTCTCATATTATCACATAAAAGCTTTTTGATTTCACGCCCGGATCGCGCACGCAAATCGTGGTGATGAAAATTAGTCTTTTTATGGCTAATCAGCCTATAATTGGGCTTTAATTCATAAAATGACCCTTTGGGTCATCGCATTTCTTTAGGTTATTCTGTGCTAATGGAGCACAAGTCGTTCCACTCGTTTCGTCAGTGCATTGGATATTAGAGCAAAGTGAATGACTCTTGAGAAGGTTCTAATGAGTTAAAAATTCATATGTGGTATTTGAGGGTTCCCCGAATTTGTATATGACAAAGATATGAGATTATGCAATGGGTGGTGTCAGGACTTGAAGTATTTATGTGTCATTAGTGATTCAACATTTTAGAATCGGATAGGTTAAAGGAATAACTTCAAATTCATAGAATGTCTCTTTAGAGTGGGAAGTACGATTGCGGTACTATTGGTCGCTTAAGAGGGAATACAGTGGCTTATGATCCTTAATACAACGTGGTTTCATTGTAGGATCTCTTGTGGTGAGATTGGGTTAAGGAATGTAGTGTTACTAGCAAGGAGAAGTATTAACCTGAAGGCAAGTCAAGAGGGACTCGAAGATGTGAGTCAGCTTGGTAGTGGTTTGGATCAGCATAGTAATAGAAGGGATCGACGTTTTTGGTGTGGTGAAGCTTTACTGGCATTTTATGGCAATCCTCTTGGGTTTGGCGACCTGCGTGACTTGGTTGAGTTAGAGGGATTCAATTATGAGGCCTTGGTATTTTGCTAATGGGTTTCGAAGAGTTCTCTATAATTTCAACCACAATTTGGGATAGATATTTTTTAAAGGCATGAGAAGTATGTTGCGTGTTGTGATTTTCTCTTTGATGGGGGTCAACTAGAAGGTTTCTAGTTAACGGAATGTGTATCTTGCTTGTGATTCAAGATTGATAATGGGATTCTCGTATTTCCATATGATGGCATGATAGAAGCGACGCAACGTGTGGGATTGAGTTTCACATGTACGAGGACACAATTATGTCAGACGGGAAGGTCATGAGTTCAATATAGCATGGACGATTTCAAATGTTCAGAAGAATTCTAGCACTATCTGGTACCAACTAAGAAAGGTGCGTATTTTAGAAGGGGCACTGTATTTTGACTTGCAGATGTTTACTAGTATTACGGTAATCGCCTGATTGATCAATTTCTAATGTTTAGATTTTGCTATTTGGCACAGAAGAATTATGGAAGTATTTCTCGCGAGATGATTGTGTATGTGATGACCCAAAAGGTCACCTTATGTTATTTAAGCTATATCTGGGTTCCGAGGCTTCGAGAGCCTCCGTTAGTCTCACCTCGATATGCGTGCGCAGCCCGGGCGTGTTGCCGAAAAGCTATTATGTGAAAGTTTGATGAAAATGAGTTTTGATAATTAATAAATGAATATAGTTGACTTTGGTCAACATTTCTGGTAAACACACCCGGACCCGTGATTCGACAGTCCCGGAGGGTCCCTAAGAAAATATGGGACTTGGGCATATGCTCGGAATCGAATTCCAAGGTCCCAAGCCCGAGAAATGAATTTTTAAAAGAAATTGTTTTCTGAAAATATTAAAGGAATGTGAAAGTGAATAATTGTGTAAAAACCTTGTTACCGGGCCCGTGTTATGGTTCCGGAGCCCGAAACAGGTTTATTATATATTATTTGTCTTATCTGAAAATTTTGGTGTAAAACGGGCGTGAATTGAGTGGTTTCGAATCAAAAATGAGGTTTTGAGGTTTTAAAGAATTTGAAATGCGATTTGGAAAGTAATGTTATGTTCCCGAGGTCCGAATGAGATTCCGAGACCGGGAATAGTTCCGTGGTGTCATTTATAACTCATCGGCAAAATTTGAGGTCATTCCGAGTGGTTTAGGCCGGTTCGGCGCGTTAAAGTGAATTCTAGAATTTCAAGTTCTTAAGTATTGAATTCAGGGTTTTTGGAGAGTGATTTTGAGTTTTAGCGTTGTATTGAGTGTTTCGTGAGTTCGAGCAAGTCCGTTTTATGATTTGGGACTTGTTGGTATTTTTGGACGGGGGCTCGGTGGGCCCAGGTGCCTCCCGGACCCCGTGCGAGGCCAAAAACCAGCAAAAACCACTGCTGGTGCACAGCAGCTGGTGTGACCGCAGGTGCGGTTGCCCAGCCGCAGGTGCGGGTAGGAGTGGACCCCAGCCCCCTTGCCCAAGTCCGCAGGCGCGGTCCAAGCCATCGCAGGCGCGACCCTTTCCGCATGGGCGACCGGACTCCCGCAGGGGCGGTACCGCTGGTGTGGCTCCCAATCCCGCAGGCGCGAGCCCAGGGTCCCAGGCCCATTTCCGCAGGGGAGACCACTTTCTCGCAGGCGCGAGACCGCACCTGCGGTCTTATTGTCGCAGGTGCGGAAACCCCTGTTGGCAGCCCACTTAAATACTCCAAAATTTTGGGTTTTTCTCATTTCATTCATCTTCAACCTCCATTAGAGAGCCTCCAAGCTTGGGCATCACCTTCCACGATCACCCACTGTAAGAGGTAAGTAAAAACCCCATAAAACTTCTAATTTTAACAATAATTCCTAGCTTAATTCACTAATAAACCACCTAAAATCATTGAATTAGGTAGTAAACTTTAGGGTTCTTAGGAATTTCGTGATTTTCCATATTAGGCCATAAATTCTTGAATAAATTACATAACTTCGATCCTTAGACTCCGGGTAATTGATTCCTCCACAAATTTTCAAAAATCTAAACGTGTGGGCCCGGGGTCGAATTTTAGTATTCTTGGAAGAATAGTAGGAAATGCATAACTTGACTTAGAAATTGATTTATTGATCACTTATTTATGTACTTGGGTTGATTGTGTCTAGATAATACTGTTCTGGAGTCGGATTCTAAAGGAAAGGCGGTGATCGAGGCTTGACTTGCAATTTCGGAGCCGAGGTAAGTATTTGGTTTAACCTCAGCTTGAGGGATTAGATATAGAGTCTTATTTGCTACGTGTAACTCATGTCCAACGTATAGGCGTGGTGACGAGTGCCTATGCGTTGCGGTCAAGTATGCCCGTGAGTCAATTGTGTTGAAATTTGCTATGTTCCTAACATTCCCCGCACTATGAGTAAATTATGAATTAAAAGTGATACTTGAGGTTATTTCTTGACGTTGAGAGTTATTGAGTTATTTGCTCCAGTTGAGACTTACACTTTTTAAATTGTATTGATGATGCGAGATTGGTTATAGCTGAGACCCTTGTCGGGCATTTGTGATGTTGTAAATGATGATTTCTCTTTGCCGGGACAATAGAATTGTATTGAATACTTCCATGCACTTGAGACTTCGTGTTGTTGAATTTCATATTATTGTTGCCTTGTGTTTTATTACTCGTCGCACGAGGGGACATGCCGTGTTTACTGAGTGTTATTAGATATGCACGAGGGGACATGCCGTGTTGGATGATTGTGAGGTTATGCATGAGGGGACATGCCGTGTTGACTAAGTGTTATTATATATGCACGAGGGGACATGCCGTGCCGAGTGATTGTGAGGTTATGCACGAGGGGACATTTCGTGCCGAATGTTATTATATATGCACGAGGGGACATGTCGTGCCGAATGATTGTGAGGTTATGCACGAGGGGACATTTTGTGCCGAGTGTTATTATATATGCACGAGGGGACATTCCGTGCTGAGTGACTGTGAGGTTATGCACAAGGGGACATGCCGTGCCTTTCCTGTTCATTATATGTTGAGAAGCTATACTTCTGCCTTGCCTTTACGTTTCATTTTTTACCTTGTACTGTTGTGTTAGCATGTTGTCACCCTATCTCCCCAGCATGTTCTCCCTGTATCTGTCTTACTTGCTATTTTTGTTGCCATTTTTCATGTTATTATATAAAAATTTCACAGGTACATATGTAGTGTTGGTCTTAGCCTCGTCACTACTTC
>MDKH01066701.1:0-17474 GCA_005239495.1 Nicotiana undulata | reverse complement strand
ATGATTAATATGGATTTCGTGGTAGGGTTACCTCGCACTCAGTGCAAGTTCGACTCGATTTGGTGAGAGTGTATCGACTCACGAAATCATCTCACTTTTTTCCAGTCAAGTCCACCGACACATCGGAACAGTATGCTCAATTGTACATCAAGGATATAGTTAGACTTCATGGCACTCCAGTTTCTATTATCTCAGATCGAGGGGCCCAGTTCACATCTAATTTTTGGCAGAAATTTCAGCAAGGTTTGGGTACTCAGGTAAATCTCAGCACGACTTTCCATCCACAGACTGACGGTCAGGCCGAGCGGACTATTCAGACGCTCGAAGATATGCTACGGGATTGTGTTTTAGACTTCAAGGGTAATTGGGATGATCATTTGCCACTTGTCGAGTTTGCTTATAATAACAACTTCCATGCTAGTATCTGAATGGCCCCGTTTGAGGCATTGTACGGAAGGAGGTGTAGATCTCCGATCGGATGGTTCGAGGTTGGTGAAGCAGAATTGTTAGGACCAGATCTTGTGCACCAAGCTATGGAGAAAGTTAGAGTCATTCAGGAAAGGATGAAAACTGCTCAGAGTCGCCAGAAATCTTACGCCGATGTTCGCTGGAGAGAATTAGAATTCAAAGTAGATGATTGGGTGTTCATAAAGGTATCTCCCATGAAAGGAGTGATGCGGTTTGGGAAGAAAGGGAATTTGAGCCCTAGGTACGTCGGGCCGTATCAGATTGCTCAAAAGATAGGGCAAGTAGCTTATAGGTTGGAATTTCCCCCTGAGTTGTCATTAGTACACCCGGTGTTCCACGTGTCCATGATGAAGAAGGTAATTGTAGATCCATGCACCATCGTGCCAGTCGAAACCAATGAGGTAAATAATTAACTATCATATGAAGAGGTTCCGGTTGCTATTCTTGATAGGCAAGTCCGTAAATTGAGAAATAAGGAAATTTCTTCAGTCAAAGTGTTATGGCGAAGTCAGCAAGTCGAAGAAGCTACATGGGAAGCGGAGAAGGAAATGAAAGAAAAGTACCCCCACTTGTTTGAATGAGTCTAGTAGTGAATCGTGCGTGTTCCTATTCCTAGGAAATTGTAAGTTGTGGTTAATGTTCATAAGAAGGGATCCTATCTTGTTTCCCCCTAAAATGACTTGTTGTTGTAACTTTCTATGCATACCACAATTGTTTGTACTGCCCTTACTTGAAAAATATGTGACCCCTTTTAAGCAAATAAAAGTTTTGTGAAACAAATGTGCTAAGTAAGTGATTAATGGTAGTGTAGATTGGTAATGGTTAAATGAATTGTCTATGATCTATTGAGGTGATTGAACTGTATGGGGCGCACTGAAATGGCCCAAAGTTATGTGTAAAAATGTCACACTAATTGAATCATGTGCAATTGTGAGGTAAGTAGAATGAGTTAGGTGTAATTGGTAAAGTGATCAAATATTGTAAATTGTTGAGGTAACAACTTGGTGTGTGAGATATTGAATGGTTAAAACTGTGTAATAGTGCTTGGAAATGTGTTTTGGGGGCTCTCTGACAGGTAGATAGGCCTAATTACAAAGGAAACTCTGGCAAAATTTTCTGAAAATATTGGAGTTAGTGTAAATCTGGGAGCTTGCATATCATGTTTTCAAAACCAAACGATTTCCAAAATCCTCATTCAAGGACGAATGATTTTTAAGAGGGGGGGGGGGTGTGTAAAGACCCGTGAAATTTCTTGCTTAAAATAATGCCCGAACAAGTCCCCGAGTTGCTTTTACTGTGGAAATTCCTAAAATGGACCTAATTTGAACAAAAAGTACCCGGGGGTTAAGGAATTAAATTTTCCAGAAATTGGGTGTTATGTGACGCACTATGCGATCGCGTAACGTGTATGCGGACCGCATAGTGGTCGCATACACGGGTAGATCACTGCCCAACTGAAGGACAACTATGCAGTCTAATCTGCGACCACATTTCGGTTTTGCGGACCGCATAGCTGTTGCATTATTGCCTTTGAGTTTTGGGGAGG
Source organism: Nicotiana undulata (assembly GCA_005239495.1). NCBI lineage: Eukaryota > Viridiplantae > Streptophyta > Magnoliopsida > Solanales > Solanaceae > Nicotiana > Nicotiana undulata. The sequence goes on along the minus strand of MDKH01066701.1, from coordinate 15,460 downwards.
GGTGTTATGCGATCGCATAACGAGTATGCGGACCGCATAGTGGTCGCATACCTGGGCAGATTGTTTTCAAATTTTGGCCCATCTGGGGGCCATTCTGCGGTCAACTCTGCGGACCGCATGTCAGGAATGCGATGGCATTCCTTACCGCATATTTGGTACGTGATTTTAATTTTCTAAACTTTTATACCCGACCACAGCTTCATTTAACCCCTACCCCCTTTCATTTTAACTGGTTTCTAATCAAAATAGAGAGAAGTGAGAGTGGGTTCTAGAGAGAGAAGTCCTCGTCTTCCCCAAATTGGTCCTCCATCTCTACTCAGGCATGGAAGTTTATCGAGTAGTCGTCATATTCTTCATCCTAAGAGGTAAGTCTTTACCCTATTTTCCAAAATTCTCAGAGTTTAGTTAAGAATAAAACACACCTAGGTTGGTTCTTGAGCATGAAAGTTGAGACCTTGCATGCATGTGAATAAACTTCCATAACCTAGTAAAGGGAAACAAGTAAGGTAATCTTTCACTAAAAAGGGTTGGTTAATCTAAGGGATCACATAGTGTTTGATAAAATGTTCAAATGAATTCGAGACTCCTAATTCTAAGGTAAACGTGTCGCATTGTGAACTAGATTGACGGTGTTTGACGGTTCGGTGAATTGCGATAGAAATTAAAAAGGGAAACTCGACTCCAGGTATGTATGGCTAACTTTAATCTTTCTAAGATCACTTTGTGGTGTTCGAGCATACGGTACGTGTATTGGTGTGAATATGTGCAACTGGTTGTTCGAATTGTGTTGAAGCGTGAAGTATATTCCTTGTCTGTCTTTAGTTGATCACCACACTACTATGCTATGTGAAATGATGCTAGTAGGATAACGAATCCAAGAGTATAAATGTCTATGCTAAAGGTTGTGTAATTAGTAATGAATAGGAGTTGGGGTGTGATGTAATTGAATAAAGAGGCTGTGGAAATATCGTATAAGATTCACTATTTGGTAAGGTTTGTTGTGGTACGATTTTCTTTTTCTATACGTATTGTGGGTTGTAAAGAAGTTGTATTCCTATTGCTGAAATTTTCTGTGATTGAATTGTGAATTGTCATTGTTGATATGAGATATGATTGTTTGGTGGGATCGGGTTGCGCGCTGCAACGGGAGGGATAAGGGTGATATGTGAGAAGTGATAAGGGTGTGATGTGATTTTCCAGTGGGATTGGGTTGCACGCCGCAACAAAAACACAACAAATGATTGTGATTTTCCGGTGGGATCGGGTTGCACGACGCAACAGAAACATAATAAATGATTGTGATTGACAGGTGGGATCGGGTTGCGCGCCGCAACAGAAGAAATACGGGTGAAATGTTGAGAAGGGGCAAGGGTGGAATTGCGATTGTGATGTGATGAAGTGAAAATTGTGGAACTTCCATTGTGTTTCTTTCTATATCTTGTGCAGTGATTGTGTGACTCTCTGTCTGTCTCTTGCCTGTGCATTGTTGAGTTTACTTAGATTAAAGTTTGTTCATACATACCAGTACAATTCAAATGTACTGACGTCCCTTTTGCCGGGGGCACTACATTCTTGTGATGATTTTAGGTGGTTCTATAGCAGGTACTCCAGCCCACCGACAGTAGTGCCTCCTCTACGTCATATCAGCTGTTTTGGTGAGTCCCTCTCCTCTCGGGGCCCTGTGTGGTTCATGCCACCTCTTCTTCTGGATTTTTATTTTGGTATTTGTGTAAGGTATAGCCGGAGCCTTGTTACCGGCAAGTATTACATAACTCCTTCGTACTCTTAGAGGCTCCGTAGACAGGAAATGTGGGTTATGTACATATGTATGTTGGGCAGTATAACTTGTAGACCACGTAAAGTAAAACTATGTGTTATGTATATTTTGTAAGTATTGCACCACATGTGAGCAATGACAAAAATCTAGGATTTAATTTCAGATTGTAAGAATGTGTTGTAATTATAATTGAATAATGTACATTGGAATCTCAGAATAATACGTGGGATGGAAAAGAGAATCCAAGTCCGCTTGACTGGGGCTACCCGGTCGAGCGCCGGTCGTGTCCCTCGATTTTGGGTCGTGACACCTTAGAGGTTTGCTTCACTTGTATCCCTAGGAAGAAGTTCAGTTCCCTCATCATACTCATCTCAAACTCGCTTCCCATAAGCTTTGCAAACACGTCACATAAGGAATCATCTGTTGTACCAAAAATGATGTCATCAACATAGATCTGCACAAACAGCAGGTTCCTCCCCCGTTTCTTCAAAAATAAAGTATTGTCGATTTTTCCTCTTATAAAGCCATTCTTAAGAAGGAACTTGGACAACCTTTCATACCTTGCACGAGGGGCCTGTTTTAGCCTATATAATGCCTTGTCAAGTTTGAATACATGTTCAGGATTCTCATGACACTCAAAACCAGGTGGTTGTTTGACGAAGACTTATTCCCTTAAATATCTATTCAGAAATGTACTTTTGACATCCATTTGGAACAATTTGAATTCCATATGAGATGCAAAGGAAATGAGGATTCTGATTGCTTCCATTCGAGCAACTGGGGAAAAAGTCTCATCATAGTCGATCCCTTCTTCTTGATTGTAGCCTTGCACGACTAACCTAACCTTGTTTCTTGTTGTATTACTAAACTCATCAAGCTTGTTTCTGAATACTCATATGGTTCCGATAACAGTTATGTATGAGGGTCGAAATCAGGTTCCACACACGGTTCCTCTCAAATTAATGGAGTTCATCTTGCATAGCAGTAATTCAGTCAGCATCTTTCAATGCTTTATTGATGTTTCTCGGCTCAATTTGAGACAAACAAGATGAGCAAGCAACCAAGTTTCTTGTCTTTGATCTGGTCTGAATTCCTGAATCCAGAGGAGCGATGACATTTAGGAGAGGATGTGAGCTTTTGTGGTTCCAGTTAGACACCTAAGTCTTTGGGTGAGAAGGACCGGGTTCCGTCGTGCGAGGCCCATTGGCATCCATGGAAGTGTGAGTACACTTCTCTACTCAGCATCATGTTTGACTTGCACAGCATCAACAACTTTATTTTTTTTATATGTTGTGATGGAGGGACCAGGTTCCTCCGAATCAGCTGGAGGTCCTGTTGCATCTTCTTCACTAGACTCCTTGTCCTGACCATTAGATCTGCCTTCGCATTTTTCATATCAATGACTTCTCCAGGAACCTTTGAGTACTCTCCATCTTTATCATTCTTATCATGTGAATCTTTGAATAGTCATTAATAATAACTAAGATGTACTTCTTTCCTCATGTGCTGGTCATCGTCATAGGTCCACACAAATCCATAGGAAGAAGATCTAGTGGACTTGAGGTGCTCACTTCCTTATTTGGCTTGAATGAGGACCTGACTTGCTTCCTTTTCACACATGTATTACACACCTTGTGATCTTTGAACTTTGACTTCGGCAACAAACAAACCAGGTCCTTCTTGATCATCTTGTTCAACAAAGTGAAGCTTGCATGTCCCAATCTCTTGTGCCATAGTTCAGCATCATCATTTAACGGTACTCAGACATGTAAGATCACCAGCATCAGAGATTCAAAGCCTACAACATAAATATTTTTGAATCTTTTTCAAAAACAACCACTTCACCAGTTATAAGATTGGTGACAGTGCAAGATTTTGACAAAAACTCCACTTTGTTTCCTTTGTAGTATATTTGAGCATGCTATACTTCAAGTCATTCACATAATACTCATTCTCAATTGAGTGAGAGAGTGATTTTCCAATATTTCCAATTCCCATAATGTATCCCTTTTTTTAAAGGATACACTTCCACCTTGTAGGGTCTTGAGTGAAAGGAAATCATCCATTCTTTCAGTTATGTGTTTATAGCAGCCATTATCTATGTACCATTTTTGACTGCTTCCTTTCACTAATGCATGTGCAAAGGAATCAGATATTAGTCTTAGGAACCCAAACAAGTTTGGGTCCCTTGTAATGAGGGAAAGGGCGAATCAAATTCTTTTTGTCCATACATGCATCACATACTTCTTTTTCAGAGAATCAGGTTCCCTAGCAGTAGAAACTTTTTCGACAAAAACTTTATTTTTCTATTGGGACTGAAATTTTGCTTTTCATGAATCTTTGTAATGACCAGCCTTACCACAGTGAGTACAAAGCCAGTTATCAGGCACAGTAACATACTTGCGATGTGGTTTATAGGGTTTTTTTCCTTGTGGAACCCGATTCTTTGCATGTTCCCTCCGTTTCTTTTATACATGGAAGTGATTGTATAGGAGGTCCAGGTCTACTTCAGACATTTATCTAGATAATTTTTGACCCTATTTAAATCTTTCTGAAGCTATCTATTCTTTTCAAGTTCAACATCAATACTCAATTTTATATTTTTGAGATCATTCAAGCTTAAGGTGTGCCTTACTTTCTACTTCCTTTCCTTTAGACGAGTTCATGCATTTTTTAATTGAAATTTTTAAGAAGATATTTTCTTCCGTTGTTTCCTCCACTGTTTCCTTCAAATCTACAACTGCAAGCACCAGATCATCTCTCTCTTCTTCTAACTCTCTTATTTCCTCAGTTAAAATATTTTTATCACTAATGAGGTTTTGGTAAGCATCAGTTCAAACATTAACCAAAGATACCAACTTCTCTTTAGAATAAAACTTCAAATTTCTTTGTACGTCCAGAAAGTTTACCTCATCATCATCGTCTTCTTCATCCTCCTCAGATTTTGCCATCAATGCAAATATGGAATCATATTTTGCAGCTTTGCTTTCAACAGCCAACATGGAGGTGTATGCATGTTCATCATCACCCTTACTAAGGAATCTCCCAGGCAGCCAAAACTTGCTTTACAATATTATCAACGACATCTCTTCTCTTGAACTTTCTGTTGGGGACCGTGTTCCTCTTAACCATCTTGTTAGCAATGTGTTTTTGTATTCGTCTTGCTTGTGGAGAGGACAATCTTTGATAAAATATCCTGGTTTTTCGCACTTGTTACAACAATCATATCCATTGGTGTTTCTGCTAGAGCTGCCCTTCTTGGGAATGCATCCATTTCTACGAACCATTTTCTGATATCTTGGCGGTCTGTAGGTTGATTGACCTTCCTCGAAGTTTGGTGGAGCAGCCATATAGATCCTTCCTTGGTGTTAATCTTTCAGAAAGAACCCGTTCTGATACCAATTGATAGAAACTAAGGGTCTAACAAAATATATAGGGAACCAAGTTCTCTATTAGTTCCCACAGAACGCACGCACACTGCAGTAAGTAAATGACACAATGGAGTTTTACGTGGAAAACTCCCAGCTCACGGGATTAAAAACCACGACCTACCATTGTAAGATTTCAACTTCACTACAGAGCAAACTTTATATTACAACCTATTTTAACCTAGGAATTAACCTATTAATCCCTGTTAACATGTAACAACTCTATTACATGCCACTTTGTAATAACTCTATTACAAAGACTTACAACTCGACTAACTCTAGCCAAGACACAAACACAAAGTTTATGGTTTACAAAAGATCTCCTACATAAATGCTTCTAAGTAAGCTGGGTAGAAGTTATAAATGAAGAATAAATAACAAATACTCAACAAACCTAAGGACTTAATATATCTTCAATCTTTAGATCTGGTCCTTAAGGTTGCAACAACTTTGTTCTTGAGTGAGGTGGTGGCTAGCACTTGAGAGGAATATGATATTTTTGACTTGAAAGTGTTGGACCATGAAATCACTCTACTCATGTTGATAATATGTGTGTGAGGTCACTGGGATGATGTAACCAAATATCTAGTACAAGGCATGCCCCATACAGTGACTGTTGCACTGTTGTGTGTGCAGTGCAACAGTGCAACGACTTTAACAACGGTAAGGAGTTGACCTGTACTGTGACCGGAGGAACTGATCTCTATTTGTTCCCTCTACTGTTTCCTCTGCTATTTCCTTAGCTGATTTCATTAAGAGTTGAACCAGACATCTGGCTAGTTACTCTTAATGCAAAGAAACTAATCGTTTCGGGTTTCTTATTTGATTCTCTCATGAAGTTTGTCAAATCATCAAAGTAAAAGATGCATAACTTATTAATTGATTCACCGTAAGGAGTTGACCTGTACTAGGAGAATATTGATTGTTCTGTACAGTTAGGTGGTATATTAAGTTCCAAAGTAAGTTTCTAGATTCACTGTAACATATTACTTTTATTGCCTTATTAATGATTTTTGAGACTTATCACCCTTCAAAAGTTCGAGTAAAATATAAACTTGAACCAAACCCACTTCCTAAACAAAATCAAATAAAAAGAAGAAGAAGCTGCATGATTGGTATACATATATACTTGAAGAAGTTTATTTGCTTATGGCACCAAAACAACAAAATTGATATGGTCATTGCACTAATTACGTGACCATCTCAACTACTCATAAAAAGTTTGAATTCAGATTGCATATTCGTGTTTACTATAATCTTTCCAAAAGTAAATATGTAAAGCAATATAGTTGGGTGATACTATCTTCGTCCATGTTAGATTTAAATTAGCATATTTTCTGGCATACAAAAACCTTTGTGCGTGTGCCATACACGAGCACGATAAGATAAAGAATAAACATGTAGTGTAAACATTGCTTTTCAAAAGTACATTTAACGTGCCCATTAAAGAATTGAATTACAAGGCAGACGTGCTGCCTAAAAGGTTATGCTTTATGTTGTCCTGGTTTTGAACCAACTTCACTATTCCTTTTGCCGTTTACAACAAATCATTTCCAATAGTTTATATAGATTCATGTCTTTTTCAATAAAATCATAGGTGCCATTTGATTTTCGTAATTCATAGTGGATTGTGTAATTAATAATTCGAAAATACAAGTTGCGTTAGAGGGTAGGAGTAGCTAAAGGATTGCTGGATTGGTAACTGATAAGAGAAGTTGCGTATGTTTGGAAATGGACAACGTAACTATTAATGGTTATAAAAAGACTTTGCGAATGACCCCCAATGGTGTAAATTAATTAACCTTATCAGGTCATTTAAAGGTATGGTTACCTTCATTAAAAGTGAATACTCATTGAAAATTATTTCGACTAATCGGGTGTGTTTGGTATAAAGATAAATATTTTTTAAGAAAATGTTTTCTTGAAAAATAAGTAGTAATTTTATTCATTTTCTGATGTTTGGTACGCAAATTAAGGAAAATATTATCTCAAGAGTATTCATAAATAATTTTGATACAAGAACATGAAGTCATAAACTTTCGAATCAACATCCTTCCGAACCCACAAATTTCATAAACTTCTTAACCGCAAAACTTTCAAAACCACGAAATTTCGAACCCGTAAACTTCGAAATACATAAACCGCCGAACTCATATCTTTGGAACTTGTAAAATTTTGAACATATAAACCGAAAGATGAAAAGTAAAACTGAAAATATATAAAAAAAAATATATATATTTTCCTTCTCTTGATGAGGAGGTTGGTGAGGGTAAGGAATATGGGGGGAAGGTTGAGAAGGAGTTTTGGAAAATATTTTCCCTTCTCTTGATAGGGAAAATATTTTCCTCCAATTGGAAAAAAATAAATTAATAAGAAAAATATTTTCCAAAACATTTAAGCCAATCAAACATGGGAAAATTAAAATTCATACCAAACACACCCATCATCTTCAAATATTGGAGTGGAATATAAACTAGAACTGAACCTACTTCCGAAAAGAAAACCAAAATAATTTTATTTTAAAATGGTCATGGCACTAAAAAGTATGTGGCCAGAGTTTCTCACAAAAAGTTTGGAATCCGAATGCATATTCGTGTTATATGTTTAATCTTCCAAAAAATAATATGTGAAGCGATACAGTTGGCTGACACTATCTTTGTCCATGTTGGATCTGCTTTAGCATATTTTCTGGCATAAAAAACATTTGTTCGTGTGCCATACACAAGCACGAAGAATAATATAGCAAGAATATGTAATGTAAAGCTAGTAAGTAGCGTCACCATAGTCAATATATTATATATATAGAGAGAGACCATTAGAATTAAATCAGTGAGTGCTGACCTAAAAAGTTGTGCTTTATGCTATCCTGATTTTGAACCAACTTCACTAATCCGTTAATTTGTCTTTTACAATACAGCATTTCAAATTGTTTATATGAGTTCATACATTCTTTAATAAAATTATCGGTGCCATTTGATTTTTTTTAATGCATGGCTGATAAGTGATAAGAGAACTTGCGTATGTTTGGAATGAACAATGTGTTTACTGATCACGTCCAATTCTAGTCCTAAAAAGGATAAGCGGTCGCTACAAATATAATCTGGTCTAAAAGTCCGGAGTCGAATCCCAGAGAAAACTAAGATTTCGCTGTAATTGTTCAATATTGCTAAGCAGACAAGCTCGACTAAATTTCTAAGTTATAAAGATTAAAATTCTTATATCTAAATAATTAACTAAGAAACTAAAGCAGTAAATTAACAACTAAAGATACTAAGGGTTGGAGATTAAATTTATGAGGTCTAGAGTTATGATTTTCCCAATTGTCGGAATCATTCCCGCTATGTTCCCTACAATTTCGCCTACGTATTCTCTACTGATCGTGAGCACTTTAGGTGCCGTAATTCTCTCTCGAGAAACTACAACAATTTACTAGACATACGCTAGTTGGCTTTATCTAACCGCTCACTATGACCACGTCAAGGCTTTGTTATTTCTAAACCTACCTTTAAACCTGCTATATTGATTTCTCACATACGTTAGGAGTGACGTTGTTCAACAACCACCTAAATATGTATCATTTCTCAAGCAACACATAATAAATAAGCACAGTCAATCGATGGTCATTCAATCAACAACAATAAACACGTACGTAGTTGAACAAGTAGAGAAATCCAACGGCTCAATTATAAAAACATAACAAGAATTTATCCTACAAAAGGTTTCATCAAAACCCTATATAACAAATTATCTATTCATAATAGTATGTAAAACTACAATACTAAAAGTCATAACCAAATGAAAAATAAGAAGAGGAAGGAAAAACTCGTAGAAGAATTCCCCGCCTTGCTCCTATTGTGTCTCTGCCTCCTTAGGTCGAATTTATGTCCAAAATATGTCCAAACCCCCTAAAAATAACGTTCACCCATGTATATATACCAAGCAGGGTCGGGCCCAAACAATTATACCTTCTCCTACGCGAAAAAGGACAAGTTTCCAGGCCTAGACGCTCGCAGTCGCGGTCCGGGCGCTGTATTTGGCAAGTCTACTATTTCGAGAAGTTTTCACCCTTTTTCGTTTGGAATTTAGACAAACGTAAAACATGAAATTTGTAGCCCATTGAGTTATCTGTCCAATAATATATTATAGAGCCCAAATGGAGTTCTGAGTAAAGAGTTATGTCTATTTTACTAGACAGTACGCAATATGCCTACTCGAGTCTTCGTTTGTTCTTAACTATCAAATTTGACCCCTGAACATGATCCCGGCTTAATTCCTTGATCTTTTACTCAGACTTCAAAGCTCCAAATCACTTGAATTTATTTCATGACATCTATATAGCTCGGAATTACTCCTACAAGGCATAAAACACACAATTAGTGCAAAACACTAGCGATTAAAACTCAAACTCAATTAAAGTGCAATAATAGAGTGTAGTAAGCGACTAAAATACATAATTATAGCCTATCATTATTTACCTCGAAATAAGAGTAACAATTAAATTTATAATGTGATTTCAAGACTACGTGATCTGATTCAATACCAATTGATAAATGACAGATTAAATAAATGAATTGAACGGTAAAAATAAATCAAACCAGTATTATAGCAATTAGTCGACCTCGATAGATAGCATGCTCGAGGTCAAATGTTAAGAGTAATAAGAACAGTAGAAAACATATAAGCAAGTGAAGAGCAACGTAGTGTTATTTCTTAGTAAGTGTATGTAATTACAAATTAACAGGGCTCCTCTTCATATAGTAGAGGAATACTAAATAAGGTACAACTCTAATTTCGGAAATAAAATTCATGATTGATGTCAATAACCATTAGCAGTTACGTCACTCCCGAGATTCCCGCAGAGATCTATGGTCGATCGTTGATATCTTGCTATTCTGTTGCTCGACGTTGGTCATGCCCGATATCGATTCTTCGTTCTTCGTATCTTCGAGCTCGAGCTCGCTTCATCATGAGATTAATCTCAATGGAAGTCCCTCGAGCCCATAAAATCGGACATACCCGATTTTGACCATATAAAAATATTCCCCGCGTTTCTTAGAGTGAAATGATAAGAGACAAATTTATCCTTGATTCCTTTATACCTCGGTCATGACGTCGTCTTTATGACGTAAGTGATGGATGTGAGCGAAACGTCCCGTCGATTCAGTTCCCCAAATCATCAATGCATTCAGTCGTCGATCGGCCACTAGTTCTACTGAACCGCCGCCTCAAGCCTATAAATATCGCCTCCTTCATTGTTTCAAACTTTACTTTTGCTTTGATCAGAACTCTCAAATTTCAAACCCTTCTTATCTTCCTTCTGTTGCCGCTTGCTACGCCGCCGTTGTTTTAACAGGATCCCCAATTTCATACCTTTCTTCGACCTTCTATACATACACAAATGGCAAAAACCTCCAAGACCGTGCCGCAAAAAAAAGAAGAAAAGAGCCTCCTCGTCGAGGCCGGCCGACGACAAGATGACGGTGGAGCCTCGTGTTGAAGAGTATGTTCCTGGGCAGTGTGAACTGACTTCGGAGTTCAAAGTTGACATGCCTCCCTCAGTTCCCGGTCGATGTGAGCCCGTGTCTCGGTACATTTGCTCGATATCTAAAGACGATCTCGAGCAAGTGAAAGAGGAATTTAATTGGGGCAACAAAAAGGTGGTGATCCCTTCCCCTGGGGAGGACATCACTACTTATGTGAAAGGGTTTTTAAGTGTTTACACTTACCCTTTCACATTGGGCCCCGTAGATCCGGTCATACTTGATTTTTGCGGCCAATATCGAGTGACCCTGGGCCAGATCTATCCTTCATTTTGGCGCATTGTAATCCTGCTCGGATTCTTTTCGAGCAAAGTCGAGGGGATGTCTTTCACCCTCGACCATTTAATTAGTTTATATAGCCCTCGCGTTTATTGAGGTGGGTTAATAAAGCTCCAGCGTCGGGCTACGTAAACACTATTCTAGAGCATTGACGAGGACAATGACATGGACTAGATGGGTCGATTCGTCCGAATCAAGACCTCTAATTTGATTCCTGCCGAGAAAATGCCATTCCTCGAGGAATGGAACATGAAACGTAAGTCCGATTTCGTCGATGGTGTTCATTTTTTCGCTTTCTTGATTTGTTTCCTGTTCTAAGTTCCTTTTTGTGGTGCAACTTCCCCTTTGTTTCTCGGTGCTATTCCGGACCTCGAAGGTTGGGTTCGTTAACTAGTCTCTACTTCTTCGCATGACGAGCGTTGTTGGCGCGATTTGGCCAGAGGTCGGTGGGAAGCTAAGAATCACGGTGAGCTCCTCTGTTCATACGTCCATGCCTTTCTGTAAGAATACCGCTTTTTAACTTAGTCTCTTCATGCAGGCCTTGAAGAAAATGTTGTCATGATTCCACCTCCACCCAGGGAAGAGGAGGTTCCATAGCCTCCCAAAGAGAGGAAAAGGCAAACGACCTCATCTCTCGGTACCCCGAAGCCCAGGAAGAGTAGGGCCTAAAAATCGAAGATCGACCCTACTGCTTTACCTGCTGATGTGGCTCAACGGCTTCGGGAGGAGGGCAAAGCAGTACACGATGACGATTGTTTGTTGATATCTCAGGAGAGGGGAAACACTGAATCTTCCGAGGCTACTGAGCTGATGATGGTCGGATGGTTCAATCTCGAACCGAAGGAATTTCGGAGGGAAGTCCGAGCGGAGTCCCCAAGCCATCGGATGATAAAAGTGCACTCCGCTGTGATGAACAACTGGCGGGTGTGCCTGAAGGGTCTAGCTTCGAGGCCCTTCAAAGAGAAGAGAATTCCCCGAGTGATTCACTTGGGGCAATTAATATAGATGATTCGTCGCCTGACCATACGTTCTCTAAAGGGAAATTCCGAGATGCTCGGGCTATGAGAACTCCCGAAGTGGGGCTGGTCCACGAAGGGAATGCCATATTCCGGGAATGCTTCACCGGGGTTGATAATGGTCCCGATCCAGATGCCTCATTTGTTTTTGAAGAGGCTCAGCGGTCTGAAACAGGTAAGTTCCATTTCTTCGTATTTATACTTGTGTCTTATCCATATCTTTTCAAGCTTGACTCTCTTCTTCGTGTGCATGCCATGGTGATCCACTGAGAATCATCTTCCAAATCTCGGGCTGAGCTATCCTGATGTGAGGCCGAGCTGAAGAAGCTTGCTGAGGAGAGGGATGGCCTCAAGATCCTCTACATTCAAAAAGAAGAGGAGATCGTTACTCTACGAGCCAAACTCATGAGGGCTCATCGAAATCAGACCAAATTCATCGAACATGTAACGTAGTTTCTCGAGCGTTTGCTATGTGTTAGCTCGATTTTGGTAATTAACCCTTTGGTTTTGCAGTTCCAGCAAAAGTGCGATCTGGTGGCACAACTTCGAGAGGAAGCTAAGATGAATGGCCGAAATCCTGGGGTGGAGACACCATATGGAGCGTCTTGCCTCGGAGAAGGATGCACTTCGTGTCCAATTGTCTTCAGCCGAGGGACAGCTCCAAAGTGTGAAAGGAGCAAAGCCTGGCCCGAAGGATCGAGGAAGTTGAGGCCAAGTTTGCCGCCGAGCTTGCAAAGGCTAAGACTGAGGCAGAGGCGCTCTTGGCCTTTTATCGAGCTGATGCCGAGGATGCCAATATTCGGGCACAAGAGATCTTCGGTACTTGTATTGGTAAAAATAGGCTTCACACGTGTACTAATTATGATGACAGAGCAGTCCATGTGGAGCAATGAAAACATAACAACTGGACGAGACTTTACGAAGAGGTACGAAATAAAGAGGAACAGAACGACATACCCATGAGGTAATTAGATATGGGAACCTCAATCTAATTGAGGAGATGAAGAGACACGGTCAGAATGAATCAAGGCAGTAGACGTTATATTAAGAAATTCCCTATAAAAGGGAGTAAAATATAACTTGTAAGGACAGGTTCAAACCACTATTGAAATACACTTACTTTTACGCATCTTTGCTGCTTTCTATTTACGAGTCTAATTATAATTTTTAGCGTATTCTCTTGGTTATCAGAAACCCGAGTACTTCTTAAAATAGCTTTGGTAGAGAATCTAATTCTTTGGTTAAACAAATTGGTTTCGTTACAGGGAATCTAATAATCTTTGTTTTTTCTCAAACAACTTTTTGTGAATCATGTCGAATGCCAATGACAACAACCAACAGTCAACTGGAACTCCAGTACCATCACCTCAGGGATCCCCACGAGGTTCCAGGGATCAATCCCCAGGGAGGTCTATGACTCAAAACAATGATCACAATGGAAATGAACAAACAGGAGAACAAGACCATGTAAAACAAATGGTTGGTGAATATGTGAATGACGCCTTACAAGCTTTCATTAGGGGGATACCATTGTATCACCTATGCCTCCTCTTAACAACACCACAACTATGGAAAATCCACAATCTGGATTAGCAAACTCAAGAAGTATAGGCACTCCGAATGAGTCTCTCGAAGCAAGACTAGGTATGTCCAATAATTCAGATTTACAATCTTTATTACTAACCTTGCAAAAACAGGTGAAGGAACAAAACGATCGAATCGAGCAAATTCCTGGAGTACCACCTGTCATCAAGGGCAGTGACGTTGATGGATATTCTCAACAACCTTGAAAGCCAAGTGAAGCACCCTTGCCTATTCCCAAGAAATTCAAAATGCCCAATATTCCCAAGTACGACGTAACACCCGATACACGTGATCATGTCACTTCTTTTACTACAGGAGTAAAAGGCAACAACTTGGCTAAACAAGAAACTGAATCAGTATTGGTCAAGAAGTTCGGAGAAACACTCACCAAAGGAGCGCTAACATGATATTCTCTTTTACCCAAAAATTCTATTGACTCTTTTGCTGAGCTTGCAGATTCTTTTATAAAAGAACATTCCGGTGCACAAAAAGTTGAAAAAAGAATGGAAGACATATTCAAAATAAAACAAGGAGACACGGAGTTGCTCCGTGAGTTTGTAGACAGGTTTCAACGAGAAAGAATGTTGCTACCAAGAGTGCCTGACAATTGGGTAGCAATGGCATTTGCAAGTAATTTAAATGATAGAAGTTCAAAAGCCACGAGAAGACTCAAGGAAAGCTTGAGAGAGTTCCCAGCCTCAACATGGAACGATGTCTATAACAGGTGCAACACCAAGTTACAGATAGAAGAAGATACCATTGCTCAATCAAAAGCAGAAGACAGGACCAATTCTAGACGCTCTGAACCCGAAAGGAGAACTGGTAAAAACAGGTACGATCCATATATGGGACCTTCGGGATGAGAATACATACCGTCAAATAGAGATACGAGCTCATCCTCATCAAGATCCAGAAAGGATCGAGATGAACGAAATAGAGGTAACGCAAGAATTGGAGACTACAACTTTAATGTAAGTACTTCTGAGTTAATTACATTATTAAGAAACATGGGTGATAAAGTTTGATGGCCCAAATAAATGAGATCGAATACAAATAGAAGGAATCCAGACTTCTGGTGCGAATTCCACAAAGATCATGGACACAGAATGTCGGATTGCAGGTTATTGCAAGGTGAGGTAGAACAATTATTAAAAAAAGGCTATCTAACAGAACTGTTTAGTGAAAAAGGTAAACATGCATATATGAAGAACATGCAAGAGCCCCCAAAGCCACCATCTCCAAAGAGAACGGTAAATGTGATACATGGAGGAGAAGAGGTGAACGATGTAGTTTTCAAAAGAACAACCAAGTTCACAATTACACATGGGAAGCGGATTCGTGAGACCGTGGAAGCAGACAATATATCATTTGACGACGTAGATTCCAACGGATTATTGCTTCCACACAACGACGCACTGGTAATATCTCTACTTATACATGACACTAACGTGAAAAGCGTGTTGATTGATCCAGGTAGCTCAGTCAATATCATTTTGTTGAGAGTTGTGGAAGAGATGCTAATGGAGGATCAAGTAATTCCAAAAGCACGCGCCATCTCTGGGTTCGACAACTCTACAGTCATAACAAAAGGAGAAATTGAGCTTAGTACCTATGCATAATGAGTTATCAAAAATAAGAAATTCCAAGTCATTGATACTGATATGGCTTACAATGTAATCATGGAGAGACCATGGATCCATGATATGGAAGCTGTCACGCCCCTAAACTAGGGGAGGCACGAATGGCACTCGATATTGTATTTGATCGAGTTATCCATTAAACATACTAGCTAACTAAACTGGGGGCCCAACAGATCGGGCAGCACAACATCTGAAA
>ML270144.1:0-75115 GCA_005239495.1 Nicotiana undulata | reverse complement strand
AGCATCGATGCTTGTTGCCATCGATCATTTTAATTGCTTTCTAGGTTAGTTTATATTTTCGCAACAATTATCAAAAAAGACCCAAAATCGTATTTGTTTGGCACTGCGCGATAAGTGATAATTCTCTAGCATTCCTAAACGCCCTCATATTGTTCTCTGTGGGATTTGACCCCAACCTTGTTGGGTTACTATATTTGACAACGATCGCTTGCACTCTTTTAAGGTGTAAATTGAGCGTATCAGGGGGTGTTACTCATATCCAGCGGGCACAAACTATAATCTCTTGCTACCCGATTACTATCTTTAAGTTGTTACTTAAGCGTTCTAGTGAATTCTAGTTCGTTTCCTATGTGTGCGCTACCCGTCCCTTACCTATGGCCCTGGAGGTATTTAGACATCTATTTGGGATAGTTCTGGACTAAACCTAGGTTGCTCAAAAATGTAAAAGACTAGGCGACAAGCAAAACAATTAGGACTTTCAAATAAGAAGCAGATATGGGCTCATGTAGATCTCCACACATAAAACACCAAATGCACGCAATTGATTGACATGCTTTATTAATCTTAAAGTCATATAGGCAGGATATCTATGTGCGAAATAGGAGAGCAGTGATATATAGAAGCAATTTCATTAAGGCAGTGTCAGGACCTATTATTTGCCTACTGATTCTATTCAGTATAATATCTGGGCACTTCAGGCAGTAATGCATCAGAATTACAAATCCAGATTTGTTATTAGATCCTATAGGCATATTGTCTAAGCGATTGACAATGACGATTGTATTCAAAACCAATTAGTAGAATCCTATGGCATGACTTCTACGAGCGCGGTGATTGTCGTCCTATTGGCATGATTTATAAGTGCAAACTTATTTTAGCTTTATAGACATGTTTCATAGCCTTGTATTCCCCTTTAATCCTATAGGCATGCTTTCTAATTACCGAGTTGACTTAAATGCTATAGGCATGATCTCTAGGTTTGAAACTACTTTTAATCCTATAGACATGATATCTATTACTGAATTGATTTAACTCTATAGGCATGATATCTATTAAGCAGTACATGGGCAGAAATTGTACATATTGTCAAAAAACAATTGAATCAATGTAGAACTTATACAGTTTGACAAAGTGAGCAGAATTTAACAGCATAAATGAGATCCTATAGGCATGATTGCAAACACATATTTATTGGAAAAATTAATGCATCCTATAGGCAGGATTTCTAAAAAAGTTGTAATATTAATCATATAGGCAGGATTTCTAATGTGCGCACACAGTATAACACTTGCACGATTTTAACAGAATAAGCAGAATCAACATCGCTAATGAAAATCCTATAGGCGGGATTTCTAAACACAACGTATAACTTATACAGTTTAAACAAAGTGAGCATAATTTAACAACATAAATGATCCTATAGGCAGGATTTCTACCTGAATTTTTCAAGAAAATAAAGGACCCTTCCCAGTTTTTTTATTAAACACCCCAGAATCTATTTGTTACCAAATTATTACAGACCAGAGTAATGAATGAATTACATAATAGTAATAAGATAAACTATAGGGAGCCTTTTATTAGGCCCAAATACACATGGGCAACGATGCCTTCAAACCATATCACTTCGAGGCTCATTTCACAGGTACATCATAGCCAATAATGAGTGATTCACCCATAGCACATGTAGAATTCCAGTGTGTCAAAGTTCCCAAGGGCCTCAGGGAACCAGGGCAATGCTCACACCAGAACCACATACTCACAAATGATTCAAAAGAGATTAGGAACTAGTTTCCAGTGTGTCAGAGTTCACAGGAGTCTTACATAGACCCTGAGTAGTGCTCACACTGGGGTGGTTGAGGATACAACCTACGAGACTAAGAGTGGGAATTTAAAAAAAAAGAGTAATAACATATAAAAGGAGGTAGGGACAAATTTAAAACCATTTTGATTCATATGAAGGTCACCTTAGCTTCAGAACACAGAACATGTAGGCATAATTGCATTAAGAAAGCAAGCAAGGTTCATGCTCAAACACAAAGTTCAAATAAGTTGAAATCTGGAAAAAGTCTAGTTAAGCTAGGTGTTCATGTTAGCATTAAGGACAACCTTACTTAACCATAGAAAACCAAACATTCAGAACCCACATGAATCCAAGACATGTTAGAAAGAAAGTTATCAAAGCATATAAACGACAGTACAAGAAGCCTAATAACAATACAAGTTTCAAAGGTTTAGGACTAATTGAATACTTAACCTTTTAACATTATCCTGAAGATACCCAAGTTCAGAACAGGTTCAGAACAACACATAGGAGACAGGTTATGCATATGTTCTTAAGAGGATTCATATTATTCAAAAAAACCAATCTCAGACTAACAGTATCAACTATAGGACTAAAAGAGAATCATAGAAGCATAAAGGAAGAATCTTGCTCAAAATAAAGTTCAAAACATGTTGTTCGAATAACACAGGTTGTAGAGACATAGAAAAAATAAAATGGTAAGGGGATAATGACTTACCAGTTAGGCAGGAAAGCAAGAAAATACACCATAGTAATTAAGTCTAGAATCAATTGACCTTGAGTTTCAGCTGGCCAAGACCAGAAACAAATGAGCTGAGAGAACTTGAGTAAAAAAATCTAAGTTTTCAGTGAGAGTATTGAGAGTTCGAGTCTTCCTAAAGGGGAAAGGGAAAAGGGTTTAAATAGTATTCAATTAGGCGAACAAATAAGGAAAGAAATAAAACACACATAAACATGGAAAGAAATTATCACATGCCATAAGTAAAAAAGAAATAACTTCGAAATATTAGTTTTAGGTAAACCTTAAAAAATCGATAGAAAAATAAGGAAATGAATCACATAAAGAATACAAATGAACATACAAAAGAGATTATTCAAAAAAAGAAACCCAGAATCGAACCAGATTTGGTTCAATTAAAGATCTAAAACCCTAATTTGGGTAAGTAAAAGAACTTAACAGAAATAGGTAGATTCAGGTGTAATAGAGTGAATATAGACGAAATAATACCTAAAATTAAAGTTTGAACCAATTTTGGTTCGAATAAAAAAGGATCTAAAAACCCTAACCTTAGGGTTAATGTAACGACCCGACCAATCGTTTTGTATATTAGGATCCCGTTCCCTTAAATGAAACCTTCCATAGTGGCTATTTGTTCTTTATGACTTGCGGGGACAGGTGGTTCGGGAATGGTTTGAGTGATTTAGGAACACCTAGTTCTTTAAGGTTGGCCTATTTGGCCAAGTTTGACTTCGGTCAGCATTTTGCGCAAACGACCTCGGAATCAAGTTCTGACAGCTCCAGTAGCTCCGTATGATGATTTCGAACTTGGGCGTATGTTCGGCTCGGGTTTTTGATGACACGGGAGAATTTCAGTGCCCGAAATGGAAATCAGTATTTCCTTATGTTTAAAATTTGGTTTGGGACGTGATTTAATGCTATCGAGGTCCGAACAGAATTCCGGGACTGGTCATAGTTCTGTATGGTCATTTATGACTTGTCTGCAAAATTTGAGGTCATTCCGAGTAGTATAGGCTTGTTCGGTGCATTGAAGTGAATTCTAGAAACTTAAGTTCTTAAGTTTGATTCAATTTGGTTTTGGGGTTGAATTCTGAGTTTCGTTGTTATTTTTCACGTTCTGGAAGTTCGAGCAAGTCTATCATGAATACAGACTTACCGGTGCTTTTGGACGGGGTCCCAAGGGGCTCGGGTGAGTTTTGGACCCCCGGGAGCTAAGTTGGAAAAACTAGATTTTTACTGTCTGGTTTCCTTCTTTGCGATCGCAGAAGGTGGGTCGCGATCGCAGAGAAGGAATTTGGCTGGGCTGCTGATTGTTCTTCGCGATCGCAGCTTCCTCTTCGCGATCGCGGAAGGCTGGACTCCATGCCTTCGCGATCGCAGCCCCATCCTCACGATCGCATAGTGTCAAGTCAGGGTCGGGCACAGTTGCTCTTCGTGATCGCGGGACCTCTGCCGCGATCGCAGAGCTCTGGCCAGTTGGCATTCGCGATCGCAGGGCCCTTATCGCGATCGCAGTAAAGGAATAACTGGGCAGTTTTATTAAATACGAGACTTAGCCTATTTCCTCCATTTTCATCTTCCTCCTCAAGTCTTTAGAGATCTCTTCAAGGAACCTTCCACCATTGTTATTGAGGTAAGTAAATTCCATGGTTTTACTAAGTTTTAACATCAATGCCTAGCTAATTCTCCCTTCTAAATCATCAATTCTTGAAATTTGGTAGTAAATTAGGGCTTATGGGAGAATTAGTGAATTATCCGTTCTAAGCCACGAATTCATGTATAAATCACGTAATTATGATCCTTAGGCTTCAGGTAAGTGATTCCTTCGAGCATTCTCGAAATCCGAACGTGTGGGCCCGGGGTCGAAATTCCAAAATCCTTCAAGAATGCCTAATTTTGGGTTTATTGGTTAATTCTTTTTCTTTGGACTTAAATTGATTTAATTACGCTATATTTGGCTAGTTACGAGCCGTCGAGGGTAGATTTCGGAGATTTGGGCGCATCCTTGATCCGAGGGGTGATTTCATCGCGAGGTGAGTCTCCTTCCAACCTTGTAAGGGGGAAATGTCCCCATAGGTTCCTTATTTGTTATGTATACATGTTGTGGGGGCCGTGTACGTACCAAGTGACTAGAGTCCGTACGTGGAGACTATATTGCTATGTCGGGTAGCTTTAGGACTCGCGAGCATGCCTCTATGTGCCTTATTTGTACCTTGTATGTATTGTAAGTTGTGATTTTTGTTGAGATGATATGGAAAGGTGAAATATTATCATTTCAATCCCAGTTGGCTACAGTGGTATTGGCACAATCCTGTTGAGTTCACTGTTGAGTCGGTACACATATATACCTATATATGTATATGCACTTGTTATCGAGTCAACACACGAGTCGCAGACTAGAGGCGCGATCGTGGGCCAGCTTATATATTATTATTATCGAGTCAGCACACGAGTCGCAAGCATGATGCGCGATCGTGGGTTAGCTTATCATTATCGAGTCAGCACACGAGTCGCAGACTGGATGCACGATCGTGGGTCAACTTATCATTATCGAGTCAGCACACGAGTCGCAGGTATGATGCGCGATCGTGGGTCAGCTTATTACTATTGATCCAGCACGCGAGTCGCAGGTATGATTCGCGATCGTGGGTTAGCTTATGACCTCAGTCCTTATGACTCCGGCCGGTTGTCTTGTTCTAGTATTGTATTATCACTTGAGTTCGAGTCACTTATAGTGGGATTGACAGGTATTGTGTAAACGGAGGATTTGGCACTTGTAGTTCATTCTTAGTTGTTACTTGGATTACATTATTTGCTTATGTACTTGTTGATTTCTGCTTCACATGCCTACTACTTTAGCTATATCTCTTTTTATATTATATTGCTGGACCTTAGTAAGTATCTAGTCGACCTCTCGTCACTACTCCTTCGAGTTTAGATGGGATACTCACTGGGTACATATTTATTTATGTACTCATGCTGTACATCTTCTTCTTCTGTACTTGATTGTACAGGTCCGGAGGCTGGTACATCTAATTATCTGGCCGGTGCTAGATACTGATTTATGTGATTAGACTTCATGGTGAGCTGTTCTTCCTGGCGACCTCCTAGCAACACCCTGAAGTTCCTTTTGTTATTTTCCCCGTCTATTTCATCAAGACAGTGGATTTGTATCTTTATGTATCTTGTATATTCCGATAGTTGCCCGTGACACTTGTGACACTAGTTCCTGGCACACACGTAGCGTATATTTTGGTTTTTTGGGCTGTATATATTATATAGACATGCTTACCGTTTGGTTCACGTATTTATGGTTTTACCTCATATCGCAGGCTATTATCATATTCATATATGATTAAAAATTGGTAAATGTTGGAATGTTAGGCAACTAGGGAAGGTAACTCATAGTGTCATTCTAGTTGGCTGGCCTAACCCCGCTGTTGGGCGCCATCGCGACCTAAATTAGGATTTGGGTTGTGACAACGTGGTATGAGAGCTTTAGGTTCACGAAGTCTCACGAGTCACGGGCAAACTCAGTAGAGTCTTGCGGATCGGTACGGAGACGTCTGTACTTATCTTCAGGAGGCTATAGGGTGTTAAGAAACTCCTCTTTGTTCATATCCTATCGTGCAACCGATGATGTAATCAAAATTGATCTTCTACTCTCTCACAGATGGTGAGGACGCGTGCTTCTCATGTTCCTGATCCGGGAGAGGCTTCTACCCTCGCCGCTCGAGGCCGTGGTAAGGGAAGGGGTAGGGCACCTGCTCGAGGCAGGGGATGAGGGCATCCCAGAGTTGTACCAGTTGCACCACTTGAGGATCCTATTATCGAGGAGCGGGATGAGTTGCCTCCCGTTGCTCCTGCTCCAACAGACTTTATGACGGCGCCAGGCTTCCAAGAGGTCATGGGCCACATGTTGAGATTCATGGACACCATGTCCCAGGCAGGCGTACTTCCAGCAGATCCTGCCACTTCCCAGGCGGGAGGGGGAGTTCAGACCCCTACCGCTCAGGCTACCGGACAGGCAGCAACACATCACACTCCAGGTACACCGCCCGTGGGTGGAGTTCAGCCTATAGTAGCACTGCCAGATCCCAAGCCAATTGCAGAGGGTGACCAACAGAAGATGCTAGATAGATCAACCCGGCTTCGCTCTCCAGTCTTCGGGGGTGAGCGGGGCGAGGATGCCCAGGATTTCATTGACAGGTGCAGGGATAGACTGCACAACATGAGGATATTGGAGTCGCATGGGGTAGACTTCACTACATTTCAGCTTGAGGGTCGAGCTCACAACTGGTGGCAGTCATATGTTCTTAGCAGGCCAGCGGATTCTTCTCCTGTCACGTGGAGTCAGTTTACTCAGCTATTTCTAGATAGATACATTCCCCTATCTGAGAGGGAGGAGCTTCGGGGTCAGTTTGAGTGGTTAGAGTAGGGGAAAATGTCCGTGACGGATTATGAGGAGAGGTTTTCAGAGTTATCCTGCCATGCTCTCATGATATTTCCCACTGATGCCGAGAGGGTGCGACGGTTCGTGGCAGGCTTACATCCAAGTATCAGGACCTTTATGGCTAGAGAGGTAGAGATGGGTACCCCGTACCAGCTTGTAGTCGAGATAGCTCGACAGATTGAGGGTTACCGACTGAGGAGCAGGGAGCAGGGTCAGTAGGGTCAGCAGGACAAGAGGGCCAGATTCTCAGGTGACTTCAGGGGCACTCCAGCTAGGGGTAGGGGTCAGTTCGGAGGCGGTCAGTTCAGTAGGCCTTCATATACAGCACCTCCACTACCTCCCAGGGGTGTTCCAGCGAGGCCTCAGTTCAGCGCCATGCTAGAGTGCTCCTACCGTCCTCCAGCCATCCACAGTGCATCCGGTGGTTACTCCAGCCGTCAGAGATCCTCCGATTCCTATTTCAGTATTGTGTCAGATGATTCTCATCGCATTCCGGCTGTTCGTGACTCTTACTCCACAGGACAACATGATAAGTCACATTTGAGATGCTACGAGTGTGGGGACTTAGGCCACGTGAGAAGGGATTGCCCCCACTATTGGGGCAAGGCCGTGTAGCAGAGTCACCATCCTATGACTTTAGCACAGCAGTTCGACCACCTAGGGGTGGGGGTCGGGTTGGTAGGGGCCGTCCTAGAGGGGCAGGCCAGTCAGGAGGGGGTCAGTCAGCTCCAGCTCGTTCTTGGGGAGCTTAGTCTTCAGGTGCTACAGCCAGATTCTATGCTATTCCTGCCAGATCAGACGCAATGGCCTCAGACGCCATGATTACAGGTATTATTTCAGTCTGTGGTAGGGAGGCTTCAGCGTTATTTGATCCAGGGTCTACATACTCATATGTTTCCGCATTATTTGCTCATTTTCTGGATGTTCCTCGTGAGTCCTTGGGTTCTCCTTTGTATGTGTCCACTCCTGTGGGCAATTCTGTGGTAGTAGACCAGGTCTACCGATCTTGTGTGATTACCTTCTGTGGGCTTGATACCAGAGTCGACCTGTTATTGCTCGATATGGTTGATTTCGAGGTTATTTTGGGCATGGATTGGCTATCTCCTTATCATGTTGTGTTGGATTGCCATGCCAAGACAATTACATTAGCCATGCCTGAGTCGCCGAGGTTAGAGTAGAGGGGTTCTTCAGTTAGTGCATTCAGTCGGGTCATTTCCTATATGAAGGCTCGGCACATGGTCGAGAAGGGTTGCTTGGCTTACCTTGCTTTTGTGCGGGACACCACCATCGAGTCTCCTACCATTGATTCAGTGCCTGTTGTTCGAGAGTTTCCAGATGTGTTCCCTTCAGATCTTCCAGGCATGCCTCCGGATCGAGATATAGACTTCTGTATTGATTTGGCTCCAGATACTCAACCTATTTCTATTCGCCCTTATCGTATGGCTCCTAAGGAGCTAAAGGAGTTGAAGGAGCAGCTTGAGGAGTTATTGGCCAAGGGGCTCATCAGGCCGAGTGTGTCACCGTGGGGTGCTTCGGTCTTATTTGTGAAGAAGAAGGATGGGTCTATGCGTATGTGCATTGACTATCGTCAGTTGAATAAGGTGACCATCAAGAACAAGTATCCTCTGCCGCGCATTGATGATTTGTTTAACCAGTTGCAGGGTGCTCTGGTGTTTTCTAAGATTGATCTGAGATCGGGTTATCACCAGTTGAAGATTTGGGCTTCTGATGTTCCGAAGACTGCATTTCGCACCAGATATGGCCATTATGAGTTTCTAGTGATGTCCTTCGGCTTGACTAATGCCCCATCAGCATTTATGGACTTGATGAATAGGGTGTTAGGTTGTTTATAGACTCCTTCGTTATTGTTTTCATTGATGATATTGATCTACTCACGGAGCCTTGGTGAGCACGAGCAGCATTTGAGAGTTGTGCTTCAGGCCTTGCGAGAGCAGAAGCTATATGCTAAGTTCTCCAAGTGCGAGTTTTGGATGGAGTCGGTGACATTGCTAGGGCATGTGGTATCCGGAGAGGGTATCAAGATTGATCCGCAGAAGATTGAGGCAGTTTAGAGTTGGCCGCGTCCTACTTCAGCTTCAGAGATCATGAGTTTTCTGGGTCTAGCAGGCTATTCTCGACGATTTGTGGAGGGATTCTCTTCTATTGCAGCTCCATTGACTATATTGACTCAGAAGAATGCGCTGTTACGATGGTCCGACGAGTGTGAGGTGAGCTTTCAGAAGCTCAAGTCAGCATTGACCTTAGCACCAGTTCTATCATTGCCTTCTGAGTCTGGGATGTATACTGTATATTGCGACGCTTCACGCGTCGGGTTGGGATGTGTGTTGATGCAGGCTGGCAGGGTTATTGCTTATGCTTCGCGCCAGCTGAAGGTTCATGAAAAGAATTATCCTGTGCACAACTTAGAGTTGGCGACAATTGTTCATGCTTTGAATATTTGGCGGCACTATTTGTATGGTGTGTCATGTGAGGTCTACACTGACCACCGCAGTTTGCAGCATTTGTTTAAGCAGAGGGACCTTAATTTGAGGCGGCGGAGATGGCTTGAGTTGTTAAAAGACTATGATCTCACTATTCACTATCACCCGGGCAAGGCAAATGTAGTAGGAGATGCTTTGAGATGGAGGGCAGCGAGTATGGGTAGCTTGGCCTACATTGCAGCTGAGGAGAGACCTTTAGCCTTGGACATTCAGTCCTTGGCCAATCGCCTTGTGAGATTGGACCTTTCAAAGCCTCGTCAAGTTTTGGCTCATGTAGTTGCTCAGTCTTCATTGCTGGGGGAGATTAAGGCTCGACAGTTTGATGATCCATGTCTTGCAGAGCTTCGGGATACGGTGGTCCAGGGTAGGGCCATGGAGGTTACCTTGGGCGAGGATGGTGTTCTAAGACTCCAAGGCCGATTGTGTGTTCCTGATATTGATGGCCTGAGGGAGAGGATTCTAGCAGAGGCACACAGTTCTCGGTATTCTATTCATCCAGGAGCGACGAAGATGTATCGTGATTTGAAGCAGCATTACTGGTGGAGGCGGATGAAGAAGGATATAGTGCAGTATGTGGCTAGGTGTCTCAATTGTCAGCAGGTCAAGTACGAGCACCAGAGGCCAGGAGGCTTGTTTCAGCAGATGCCCATTCCTGAGTGGAAATGGGAGCGCATGACCATGGACTTCGTGGTTGGGTTGCCTCGGACTTTGCGGAAGGTTGACGCGGTTTGGGTCATTGTGGATAGATTGACCAAATCAGCGCATTTTATTCCTGTGGATACTACTTATACTACAGAGAGGCTGGCTCAGATTTACATTCGAGAGATAGTCCGGTTGCACGGTGTGACGATGTCTATTATATCAAATCGAGGTCCTTAGTTCACTTCGCACTTCTGGAGAGCTTTGCACAGTGAGATGGGCACTAAGATAGACCTCGGTTCAACATTTCACCCTCAGACTAATGGCTAGTCAGAGCGTACAGTTCAGATTTTGGAGGATATGCTCAGGGATTGTGTGATTAATTTTGGCGGTCAGTGGGACCAATTCTTGCCTTTGGCAGAGTTTGCATACAATAACAGTTATCAGTCCAGCATCGAGATGCCTCCATTCGAGGCTTTATATGGTCGACCATGTCGTTCTCCTATCGGGTGGTTTGAGCCTGGCGAGGCCAAGTTATATGGCACAGATCTGGTGAGAGATGCTTTGGATAGGGTGAAGATTATTGAGGAGAGACTCCGCACAACTCAGTCCAGACAGAAGAGTTACGCAAATCAGCGGGCGCGTGATGTAGCATTTATGGAGGGAGATAAGGTTATGCTGAAGGTTTTGCCGATGAAGGGTATCATGAGATTCGGGAGGAAGGGCAAGATGAGCCCCAGGTTTATAGGTCAATTCGAGGTGTTGAGGCGAGTCGGAGAGGTCGCTTATGAGCTTGCTTTACCTCCAGCCTTATCAGCAGTTCATCCGCTTTCCACGTATCCATGCTTCGGAGGTATCACGCCGACTTCTCTCACGTAGTTGATTACAACACGATTCAGTTAGATGAGAAGTTGGGCTATGAGGAGGAGCCAATAGCTATTATTGATAGACAGGACCGCCAGTTGAGGTCCAAGACATTTTCTGCGGTTAAGGTTCGGTGGAGGGGCCAACCAGTTGAGGAGAGGACTTGGGATTCTGAGGAGGACATACGGAGCAGATATCCACATCTATTCAGCACTCCAGGTACAATTCTAGACCCGTTAAAGGACAAACGTTCGTTTAAGAGGGGGAGAATGTAATGACCCGACCGGTCGTTTTGCGTATTAGGATCCCGTTCCCTTAAATGAAACCTTCCATAGCGGCTATTCATGCTTTATGACTTGCGGGGACGGGTGGTTCGGGATTTGGGAATGGTTTGAGTGATTTAGGAACACCTGGTTCTTTAAGGTTGGCCTATTTGGCCAAGTTTGACTTCGGTCAGCATTCTAAGAAAACGACCTCAGAATCGAGTTCTGGCAGCTCCAGTAGCTCCGTATGATGATTTCGGACTTGGGCGTATGTTCGGCTCGGGTTTTCAATGACCCGGGAGCATTTCGGCGCCCGAAATGGAAATCAGAATTTCCTTATGTTTGAAATTTTGTTTGGGACGTGATTTTCTGCTATCGAGGTCTGAACGGAATTCCGGGACCGGGAATAGTTCCGTATGGTCATTTATGACCTGTCTACAAAATTTGAGGTCATTCCGAGTAGTATAGGTCTGTTTGGTGCATTGAAGTGAATTCTAGAATCTTAAGTTCTTAAGTTTGATTCAATTTGGTTTTGGGGTTGAATTCTGAGTTTCGTTGTTGTTTTTCACATTTCGGAAGTTCGAGCGAGTCCGTATCATGAATACAGACTTGCCGGTGCTTTTGGACGGGGTCCCGAGGGACTCGGGTGAGTTTTGGACCCCCAGGAGCTAAGTTGGAAAAACCAGATTTTTGTTGTCTGGTTTCCTTCTTCGCGATCGCAGAAGGTGGGTCGCGATCGCGGAGAAGGAATTTGGCTGGGCTGCTGATTGTTCTTCGCGATCGCAGCTTCCCCTTCGCGATCACTAAAATGGTTGGGCCCTTGGCCTTCGCAATCGCATCCCAGTCTTCGCGATCGCGGAAGGCTGGACTCCATGCCTTCGCGATCGCAACCCCATCCTCGTGATCTCATAGTGTCAAGTCAGGGCCGGGCACAGTTTCTCTTCGCGATCGCAAGATCTCTGCCGCGATCACAGAGGTCTAGCCAAATGGCCTTCGCGATTGCAGGGCCCTTGTCGCGATCGCAGTGAAGGATTAACTGGGCAATTTTATTAAATACGGGACTTAACCTATTTCCTCCATTTTCATCTTCCTCCTCAAGTCTTTAGAGAGCTATTCAAGGAACCTTCCAGCATTGTTATTGAGGTAAGTAAATTCCATGGTTTTACTAAGTTTTAACATCAATTCCTAGCTAATTCTCTCTTCTAAATCATCAATTCTTGAAATTTGGTAGTAAATTAGGGCTTATGGGAGAATTAGTGAATTATCCGTTCTAAGCCATGAATTCATGTATAAATCACGTAATTATGATCCTTAGGCTTCGGGTAAGTGATTCCTTCGAGAATTCTCGAAATCCGAACGTGTGGGCCCGGGGTCGAAATTCCAAAATCCTTCAAGAATGCCTAATTTTGGGTTTATTGGTTAATTCTTCTTCTTTGGACTTAAATTGATTCAATTACGCTATATTTGGCTAGTTGCAAGCCGTCGAGGGTAGATTTAGGATATTCGGGCGCATCCTTGATCCGAGGGGTGATTTCGTCGCGAGGTGAGTCTCCTTTCCAACCTTGTAAGGGGGAAATGTCCCCATAGGTTCCTTATTTGTTATGTATACATGTTGTGGGGGCCGGGTACGTACCAAGTGACTAGAGTCCGTACGTGGAGACTATATTGCTATGTCGGGTAGCTTTAGGACTCGCGAGCATGCCTCTATGTGCCTTATTTGTACCTTGTATGTATTGTAAGTTGTGATTTTTGTTGAGATGATATGGAAAGGTGAAATATTATCATTTCAATCCCAGTTGGCTACAGTGGTATTGGCACAATCCTGTTGAGTTCACTGTTGAGTCGGTACACATATATACCTATATATGTATATGCACTTGTTATCGAGTCAACACACGAGTCGCAGACTAGAGGCGCGATCGTGGGCCAGCTTATATATTATTATTATCGAGTCAGCACACGAGTCGCAAGCATGATGCGCGATCGTGGGTTAGCTTATCATTATCGAGTCAGCACACGAGTCGCAGACTGGATGCACGATCGTGGGTCAACTTATCATTATCGAGTCAGCACACGAGTCGCAGGTATGATGCGCGATCGTGGGTCAGCTTATTACTATTGATCCAGCACGCGAGTCGCAGGTATGATTCGCGATCGTGGGTTAGCTACCTCAGTCCTTATGACCACCCTTATGACTCCGGCCGGTTGTCTTGTTTTGGCATTGTATTATCACTTGAGTCTGAGTCACTTATAATGGGATTGACAGGTATTGTGTAAACAGAGGATTTGGCACTTGTAGTTCATTTTCAGTTGTTACTTGGATTACATTATTTGCTTATGTACTTGTTGATTTCTGCTTCACATGCCTACTGCTTTAGCCGTATCTCTTTTTATATTATATTGCTGGACCTTAGTGAGTATCTAGTCGACCTCTCGTCACTACTCCTTCGAGTTTAGATGGGATACTCACTGGGTACATATTTATTTATGTACTCATGCTGTACTTCTTCTTCTTCTGTACTTGATTGTACAAGTCCGGAGGCTGGTACATCTGATTATGAGGCCGGTGCTAGATACTGATTTGTGTGATTAGACTTCACGGTGAGCTGTTCTTCCTGGCGACCTCCTAGCAGCACCCTGAAGTTCCTTTTGTTATTTTCCCCGTCTATTTCATCCAGACTGTGGATTTGTATCTATATGTATCTTGTATATTCCGATAGTTGCCCGTGACACTAGTTCCTGGCACACACGTAGCATATATTTTGGGTTTTTGGGCTGTATATATTATATAGACATGCTTACCGTTTGGTTCATGTATTTATGGTTTTACCTCATATCGCAGGCTATTATCATATTCATATCTGATTAAAAATTGGTAATTGTTGGAATGTTAGGCAACTAGGGAAGGTAACTCATAGTGTCATTGGCTGGCCTAACCCCGCTGTTGGGCGCCATCGCGACCTAAATTAGGATTGGGGTCGTGATAATTAAGTACGAATCAGAGAGAGATACGAAAATATTCATACTTACAAAGATTAAAAATGATGAACACAGACGGAAATAACAGCAGGTTAAGGATTTGAACCAATTTTGGTTCGATTATTACAAGATCTGCTTGCCATTTTAGGCAAGCTACTATGTAATACCAAAAATGGGTAGCCAGCAGGGGGTGTGACTAATATGGTAAAGGAATCATAGATTGATTCCATTTTTGGGGTTGGAATCGGAGGAATTTTGGTGACGACGCTAGGGTTTTTGAGAGGAAGCAGATGAAGGAGAGGGGGAGAGTATAGAGACGGCGTGATGGGTGAAATGAGTTAGGGTTTGGACGGGTAGGTTAATTAAAAAAGGTGATGTGGACCGTTGATTTTGGAGATCAACGATCCTGATTCAAAGGTTCTAGGTCGGGTGTTTTAAACGGGTACGAGATTGGGCTAATGGGTCTTCGGCTAAGGGTATTGGGTATTTTGGGCTGTTGTATTTGGGATAATGTATAGGCGATTGGGGTGGGATAATTGGGTAGTGTAGGTCTGAAATTGGGGTATTAGGGGGCCTTTAAATACCCAATTTAACAAATAAATAATTCATACAAAATAATTAATAAATACCAAAAATATCACTTGTGCATGAAAATATTTTAAAATATTTGCTTAAAACTATAAAAATATAAAAAGTCATTTTCTGTATAAATAATGCAATTATGCACATATATGGGCTTTATTGCAAAATATGCAATTTAGCCTAAGGATGCAAATATAATTATAATAAATACATAAAAAATATTTAAAGCTCAATATGGATATAGATGATGAAAATTAAATGATAAATCATCATAAAAATTATTTGTCATGCAATTAATAATTATTATATAATAAAAATGCAAGAATAAATTGATTAAAAGCCTTTAAAAATTATAGAAAATTATGGAAAAATACTTGATGATGCTCATGCACTACTTTGAAGGTTTATATGTATATTTGAGAAATATGAGGCAAAAATTGGGTATCAACAACAGCCCCTCTTTATCGGAAAGGATGAAAGAGTTGTCGAGTAAAGCAATGATGACCGAATTTGACCGAATAGGGTGATTTGAAATATAGAGGCCGCACTCTGATTTCTGAGCTGCCTACATATCCCTGGTTTTACAGGAATCAGGCCGTGCATAGTTCTGGATCTAATGAAGGAGTAAACCAATGGAGTCGTTGCAAGAACATGCAGAATGTTCCAAATAGGGTTAACTGGAGTTTGAAACGGTTATGGGTAAATGAGACTGGGTAACGGATGATGAACGATTAAGTTTGAAATAATTTGAAGGATGGGACGTTGGATGGAAACTGGAGCGGGATTGCTCCTGTTGGGATAACGGTAACTTACCGGACCTCCTGCAAATTTACAAAAATACAACTGCAAGCACACATGTATAAATTATTGTGTAAACTTAGAAATGAAGCAAATTCCCTTCAGACCATGAAGACTGTCTTTGGACGGTGAGGATGACGTCCTTAGACCATGATGTCCCGGACCATGAATTGTGCGGTAGGGATTCACAAGCCATGAAATGATGTTCTCGGGCTATAAAAATGGTGCCTCCGAACTATGATGCCTTGGAATAATGATGTGCAACATTGAGAGATCCTCCGGCCATGGCACGATGTCTTCCGGCTACGAGGATGATGCCTTCTAATTATGACGCCTTCAGACAAGTTGGATATATTTCAGCCTATGAGGTGCTGAGACATGATGTTAGTGGCAATAAACAAGACAAAGTTTAGTCTTGTGTAGAGTTTGGGGGTAGAGATTAGCCCTGAGAGAAGAAAGTAATGCAAGGTTTAGGATAGAGCGATATCTATGTTTATGCAAAGAGAGACATTGCTTAATCTCGTGCAAGATTCGGGAAATTGCTTAGTCCCATGCTTGGAGAAGGAAATGCTTAGCCTTATGCAGATAGGGAGGCAGGGCTTAGCCTCATGCAAAATTGAGATAGAGATTAGTCTCATGCAAGGGGAAGGCAATGCTTAGCCTTATGCAAATGTGGCAGGACTTAGCCTCATGCAAGATTCGGGACATTGCTTAGTCCCATGCTAGGAGAAAGCAATGCTTAGCCTTATGCAGATGTGGAGGCAGGGCTTAGCCTCATGCAGGAATTGAGACAGAGCTTAGTCTCATGCAAAGAGAAGGCAATGATTAGCCTTATGCAGATGTGGAGGCAGGGCTTAGCCTCATGCAGGAATTGAGACAGAGCTTAGTCTCATGCAAAGAGAAGGCAATGATTAGCCTTATGCAGATGTGGAGGCAGGGCTTAGCCTCATGCAGGAATTGAGACAGAGCTTAGTCTCATGCAAAGAGAAGGCAATGATTAGCCTTATGCAGATGTGGAGGCAGGGTTTAGTCTCATGCAAGATTCGGGATAGTGCTTAGTCTCATGTTAGGAGAAGGCAATGTTTATCCTTATGCAGATGTGGAGGCAGGGTTTAGTCTCATGCAAGATTCGGGATAGTGCTTAGTCTCATGTTAGGAGAAGGCAATGTTTATCCTTATGCAGATGTGGAGGCAGGGCTTAGCCTCATGCAAAAATTGAGACAGAGCTTAGTCTCATGCAAGGGGAAGGGAATGCTTAGCCTTATGCAGATGTGGAGGCATGGCTTAGCCTCATGAAAGATTCGGAACAATGCTTAGTCCCATGCTAGGAGAAGGCAATGCTTAGCCTTATGCAGATGTCGAGGCAGGGCTTAGCCTCATGCAGGAATTGAGACAGAGGTTAGTATCATGCAAAGAGAAGGCAATTCTTAGCTTTATGCAGATGTGGAGGCATGGCTTAGCCTCATGCAGGAATTGAGACAGAGCTTAGTCTCATGCAGAATTGAGACAGAGCTTAGTCTCATGCAAAGAGAAGGCAAGGCTTAGCCTTATGCAGATGTGGAGGCAGGGCTTAGTCTCATGCAAGATTCGGGATAGTGCTTAGTCTCATGTTAGGAGAAGGCAATGTTTAGCCTTATGCATATGTGGAGGCATGGCTTAGCCTCATTCAAAGATTGAGACACAACTTAGTCTCATGCAAGGGTAAGGCAATGCTTAGCCTTATGCAGATGTGGAGGCAGGGATTAGCCTCATGCATGAATTAAGACAGAGCTTAGTCTCATGCAAAGAGAAGGCAATGCTTAGCCTTACGCAGATGTGGAGGAAGGCCTTAGTCTCATGCAAGATTCGGGATAGTGCTTAGTCTCATGTTAGGAGAAGGCAATGTTTATCCTTATGCATATGTGGAGGCAGGGCTTAGTCTCATGCAAGATTCGGGATAGTGCTTAGTCTCATGTTAGGAGAAGGCAATGTTTATCCTTATGCATATGTGGAGGCAGGGCTTTGCCTCATGCAAAAATTGAGACAGAGCTTAGTCTCATGCAAGGGGAAGGCAATGCTTAGCCTTATGCATATGTGGAGGCATGGCTTAGCCTCATGTAAGATTCGGGACAGTGCTTAGTCCCATGTTAGGAGAAGGCAATACTTAGCCTTATGCATATGTGGAGGCAGGGCTTAGCCTCATGCAGGAATTGGGACGGAGCTTAGTCTCATGCAAAGAGAAGGCAATGCTTAGCCTTATGCAGTTGTGGAGGCAGGGCTTAGCCTCATGCAATATTGGGGACAATGCTTAGTCCCATGCTAGGAGAAGGCAATGCTTAGCCTTGTGCAAATGTGGAGGCAAAGCTAAGCCTCATGCGAAAATTGAGACAGAGCTTAGTCTCATGCAAGGGGAAGGCAATGTTTAGCCTTATCCATATGTGGAGGCGGGGCTTAGACTTATGCAAAAATTGAGACAGAGCTTAGCCTCATGCAAGGGGAAGGAAATGATTAGCCTTATGCAGATGTGGAGGCAGGGCTTAGCCTCATGCAGGAATTGAGACAGAGCATAGTCTCATGCAAAGAGAAGGCAATGCTTAGCCTTATGTAGATGTGGATGCAGGGCATAGCCTCATTCAATATTCGGGACAGTGCTTAGTCCTATACTAGGAGAAAGCAATGCTTAGACTTGTGCAGATGTGGAAGCAGGGCTTAGCCTCATGTTAAAATTGAGACATAGCTTAGTCTAATGCAAAGAGAAGGAAATGCTTATCCTTATACGGACGGGAGGCAAGGCTTAGCCTTATGCAGGAATTGAGACAGAGCTTAGTCTCATTCAAAGAGAAGGAAATGCTTAGCCTTATACAGATGGGAGGCAGGGCTTAGCTTCATGCAGGAATTGAGACAGAACTTAGTCCCATACAAAGAGAAGGCAATGCTTAGCCTTATGCGGATGTATGAGTAAGAGTGAAGTATTCTTAGCTGGCAATGTGTTTTGTGTATAGCAATTGTGTTGTTGTGATGATGCTTATGCTGATGACCTATTCCTACATCCAAAGAAAATTTGTGAGTTTTGCGAGGGAGGTTGGTTCGTGCCTTTGCCTGCTTGCTCTGCTCCACTCTACCCGAGGGTACAGTTCAAGTCACCATGGGTAGCATTTGGCTAAAAAGTAAAGTTTATTTTCAAAAGCATGCGTGTATAGTTTTCAAAGACATAGTATTATGCAATTTAGAAATCATTTAGATGAACCAGTAACTGTGACATTATTAGAGGGTCCTCCTCAAAATTCTTCCCCAGTAAACGAAGTGACCTTCTAGCTATTCTGTATGCTGCTGTTGGCTGAACTTGCTTCGGAATTTTCAGGGTCCTCCTCAAAATTCTGCCCCAGTTTATGATCGTGAGGAAAGTAGATATTTTATTGAATTGTGACCGAACCCACTGGGCTACCTACATAGCCCCTTCTTAAATGGGAATCAGTTCAAGCGTAGTTCAATTACATCATGTGATGAAACATAAATAATTTACATGTAGTATCTTTTGACTGCATTTGAATTGATAGGCTTTGGCCAGATTTCTCCATCCATTTCTGCGAGTATGAGTGCTCCTCCTGTCAATACTCTGTTAACCATGTAAGGACCCTTCCAATTGGGTGAGAATTCCCTTTGGCTTTATCTTGATGTTGAAAGATTCGTTTCAACACCAGCTGCCCCGGTGTGAACTGTCTTGGTTTGACCCTTTTGTTGAAAGCTCTGGACATTCTATTTTGATAAAGCTACCCGTGACACACTGCATTCATCATTTTTCCATTTATGAGGGCTAGTTGCTCGTAACGGCTCCTTATCCATTCTGCGTCACTAAGTTCAGCTTCTTGTATGATCTCAGAGAAGGGATTTCTACCTCGTCGGGAATGACAACTTCGGTACCATAAACCAGCAAATAGGGAGTTGCTCTACTCGATGTGTGGACTGTGGTACGATATCCCAATAAGGAAAATGGTAACTTCTCATGCTATTGCTTGTGATTCTCTACCATTTTTCGTAGTATCTTCTTGATGTTCTTATTGGCAGCCTCCACAGCTCCATTCATTTGAGGCCTGTACGCTATGGAATTCTTGTACTTGATTTTGAAGGTTTCACACACGGATTTCATCAAATCACTGTTGAGATTGGCAGCATTGTCAATGATGATGGACTCTGGAACCCCAAATCGACAGACAATACGATCCCTGACGAAATCTGCGATGACTGTCTTGGTTACAACTTTGTAAAATGCAACTTTAACCAATTTAGTGAAGTAATCGATGGCCACTAAAATGAACCTGTTCCCGTTCAAAGCAGTGGGTTCGATTGGACCAATGACATCCATTACCCAAGTAGCAAAAGGCCAAGGGCGCTTGTTGCATTTAGTTCGTTGGCGGCACCCGTATTATGTCTACATGTATCTTGCATTAGTGGCATTTATGGACATATCAGATGCAATCTGTTTCCATAGTCAACCAAAAGTATTTGGCCTGAGTATCTTCTTGGCTAAGATAAAGCCGTTCATGTGTGGGCCGCAGGTTCTGACATGTATTTCCTCGAGCAATTTAGAAGCCTCTTTGGCGTCAACACATCTTAATAGTCCTAGATCGGGAGTTCTTCTATACAAAAGTCCTCCGCATTGGAAGAAGTGATTGGATATCCTTCGCACTGTACGTTTCTGAGTATGGTTTGCATGCTCCGGGTGCTTTCCTTTTGCCAGATATTCCCTGATGTCGTAGAACCATGGATTTCTATCCAATTCTTCTTCAACATGAGCACATTATGCTGACTTATTATGGATTCTCACCGGAATGGGATTGATGAAATTCTTGGTCTGGATGTTGTATCATTGAAGACAAGGTGGCCAATGCGTCTGTAAATTCATTTTGAATTTTAGGGACATGCCGGAATTCTATCTTTGTGAACCTCTTCTTCATCTCTTGTACATGATGTAGATACAATAGTATTTTGGTGTTTTTTGTAGCATATTCTCCTTGTACTTGATGCACCAACAGGTCTGGGTCACCAATCACCAGCAGTTCCTGAACATTTATGTCAACAACCAAGTTAAGCCCTAATATGCAGGCTTCATATTCCACCATATTGTTGGTGCATGGGAACCTGAGTTTTGCAGACACCGGATAATGCTGACCGATTTTTGATATCAAGACGGCTCCGATACCGACTCCTTTGAAGTTTGCAGCTCTGTCGAAAAACATTCTCCAACCGCCGTTGGCTTTAGCAATGTCCTCTCTTACGAATGATACCTCTTCGTCGGGAAAATACATTTTTAGGGGTTCGTATTCTCCTCCTACAGGATTTTCAGCAAGATGATCTGCCAATGCTTGTCCTTTGACTTCCTTCTGAGTTACATAGATGATATAAAACTCACTCAGCAATATTTTCCACTTGGCCAGCTTCCCGGTAGGCATAGGCTTCTGAATGATGTTTTTCAGGGGATCCATCCTTGATATGAGATATGTGATATATGCACAGAAGTAATGCCTCATTTTCTGAGTTATCAAGGTTAGAGCGCAGCAAGTGTGTTCCAGCAGAGAGTACCGTGCTTCATATGGTGTGAACTTCTTACTCAAGTAGTATGTGGCTTGCTCCTTTCTTCCCGTCTCATCATACTGTCCCAAAACACAACCGAAATCTCCAGCTAACATTGCGAGGTAGAGTAGTAGTGGTCTACCAGGTTCTGGCGGGACTAAGACTGGTGGTGAGGACAAGTATTCCTTGATTTTTTCAAAAGTCTTCTGACAATCCTCGGTCTAACTGGTTGTGGCATCTTTCATCAGCATTTTGAAGATCGGTTCACATATCACTATTGATCGTGCTATGAAGCGGCTGATGTAATTAAGGCGTCCCAAGATACTCATCACGTCCTTCTTGTTCTTTTGTGGTGGTAGTTCCTGGATAGCTTTAACCTTTGACGGGTCCAACTCTATTCCTCGGCGGCTGATGATGAATCCCAACAGTTTCCCGGCAGGAACCCCGAATGCACATTTTGCGGGATTCAGCTTTAGATTGTACTTATGCAGCTGGTCAAAGAACTTTCTCAGGTCTGATATGTGATCAGTGGTCTTTTTGGATTTGACGATAACATTGTCAACATATACCTCTATCTCCTTATGTATCATATCATGGAAGATAGTTTCCATGGCCCTCATGTTGGTGGCCCAACATTCTTTAGACTGAACGACATCATTTTGTAGAAATATACCCCCCATGGTGTAATGAAATCTATTTTCTCCGCATCTTCTTTGTCCATACAAATACGATGATAACTCGCGATTCAATCTACAAAGGATTGGAGTTTATGCTTGGCGCAATTGTCGATCAGAATGTGTATATTTTGTAGTGGGAAATCGTCCTTGGTACTTGCTCCGTTTAAGTCTTGATAATCAACACACACCCTGACTTTTCCATCTTTCTTCGGGACTGGTACGATGTTGGCTAACCAGGTTGGGTACTCAACTACCCTGAGGACTTTGGCTTTGATCTGCTTGGTGACTTCTTCCTTAATTTTCAGACTCAGGTCCGGTTTGAGCTTTCTGAGCTTGTACTTCACTGGCGGACACATTGGATTTGTAGGTAACTTGTGAGCTACTATGGATGTGCTCAGCCCTGTCATATCGTCGTATGACCATGCAAAGATATCTCATATTCTTTCAGGAAACGAGTGTATTCTTCCTTCTCTAATGGTGACATGTGGATGCTTATGCGAGTTTCTTTGATGGTTTCAGAATCTCCCAAATTAACTATCTCCGTTTCGTCCAGGTTTGACTTGGGATTGTTCTTGAAATTCTCAACTTCTCTGACAATTTCCTTAGGTATCACATCTTCTTATTCTATTTCTTTCGAGTCAATGTCCTTGTGTTGCGTTGTCTCATTACATGTCACAGTCGTTGTTTCATCAATATAAGAAATAGTAATGCCCGGGACTCGTCGGGCCCTTGATGGTGTAGCGGTCCAGTTCTTGAGAAATGCTCCCTTCTCCGCTGTCTGAATGGTAAGGCCTTCTTCCTCCCCCTCCTTAACTATCACACTACAATCCATATCTTCCTATTCTAAAACAAATTCCTTAGCGCAGCCAAAACTTCTTATTCTTTGGATCCCATATTGTATCGGCCTGATGAAAGGATTGGCTCAAATGCGGCACTGGTTGCTCAAGAGGGTAATATGGACCACGCCATGGCGGCGACCAATCATTATATTCCTGCCAGGTATATGGATATCCAAGCCCAAAGGTTGTACCATGACATTTCAGCTGTATTGGCTGGGTGATACCTTGGAGATTCTTACCAAGCCCCTTACCAGGTTCATACCCTGCCCATGCCAACATGGTATCTATTTTGCTACTCCACCATTTATCCTTCTCGATCGCGTTAACACACTCGATGCGATGGTAAGTTTCTCCACCTGACTTCCTTCTGTTCTCCACTACCGGAACAGTCTGATTGGTATAAATGGGATTGCTCCCATCTCCATGGATGATTACCTCTTGATGATTCCATTCAAACTTCACTGCTTGGTGCAAAGTTGATGCAACATCCCCAGCGACATGTATCCAAGGTCGTCCCAACAATAGATTGTAGGAGGCGGATATGTCTAGCACCTGAAATTCGTGTCACGACCCAAACTGAAGGATCATGACTAGCACCCGGGCCATACTTGCCGAGCACCGACGTACATTTTATCTAACCTTCTTTTTTGTCTTTAAAGGCCGACGCGATCAATATAAATGGTAGATATGGATCATGAACAATAAAAAATGAAAGATAATGGCATGAATATACATCACATGGGATGACAAGACTTCTAAGAAACTACATATAAGGTACGAGCTACAACGCTGCCATGAAAGACTATACAACAAAAATTAGCCAACAAGGCATACCAAACTATACATGAGTCGAAACCTGTCTATGAGCCTCTAAAGGAGCATAAGTAATGCAACATTGCCGGAATAGGGCCCCGGCATACCCATAATATCTATAACAAAAATGCATACCAAGACCACGACAAGTTTGGAGAAGGGATCTCGCCAATAACCGCTGAACTGGAAACCCTACTGTGGTGGGGGAGCTGCGTCTACCTGTCTATCAGGACCTGCAGCGTCCACAATAAAAAGGACGTCAATACGAATAAAGTACTAAGTATGTTAGGCAGGAAAGCATAAGTAAGAACAGTAATGTAAACAGGGATAGAGAATATACAACCTGTAACATGTGGGTACCTCTAAGGGCTACTGACATGAAATGCGTGATACATACATATATATATACAGAAACCTTTAAAATATTCGCCTATGTGGGCATAATCATCATATCGTACCCAGCTGTATTAGGCTTGGTAAAATGTACCCGACCACGTGGAGCTCGGTAAAACCCAACTGATTAGTGGTTGCACAATTGGTGCCATACCCGGCCGACTATAGCGCGACTCGGTAGAGTAAAATATATACGTATATATATAATGCATGCAGGACTCATTGGAATCATATTCTGAACCTTTCGGAGTGACATAAGGTCGATATTCTCCGTACACATTATTAGGACCAACTCTTCATCAAGAATCTTATAAGAATCAGGAAGTACCAACAACATTGATAACATAAGAATAAGAGAAACAACCTCAACATCAATTGTTCCATAAGGGAAACAATGTAAGTACTGCTAGCTTCTAAGAGTAGAGTATTTTTGGAAGCTCGTTCATTGCATTATGTACAATCGAAGTCGTGAAAAAGAAGGAAAGGGATAGACTCACATACCTTGTATATACTGCGCCAACCTCAAGTTATGCAAATGTCACGACTCCTTAGTCTACAATAAGAGAAACGACACTATCGTTATCATTTAAGCATCATAACTATTATGTATCGACCAGAACCTATTTTACGATGAAACAGACAACACCTACCCTATATATATGACTTCACACAAGTCAAAGAAATCACCAAACAGACCAAATAACATCAATAATAATCATATTGAGCCTCCCAAAATAGTCCACCAACCAACAACATTATTATCAAGCCTTTCGATATATATTTCACAAGTTCCAGCTTTAATGACTTAGCCGTAACTTGGATAATATTAAATACATGTAGTGTAAGAGGTTCCTCACCTTTAAACAGAAATAACAACTCCAACTTGACCTTAATTGTCCACGAAATATCCCTCCAATGCTGCCAAAACAACAAGGAAGCGAAACTAGCAATCAATTAGGGTTTTTCGGTACTAGAATCATTTTAGAAGGCTTGAAATCACCTAGGGTTGATATTAAAAACTTGAGGGAGTATTTACAGAACATAAACCCCTTAAAACTNAGTCGCGCGAAAATGCGAATATCTCTCTACTATGATATCATATCGATGAACGGTTAGATGAGTTGGAATATAGACTCATAGTTCTTCAATTTGGTGGGTATATAAACCCGTAATTCCAAGTAGATTGGGAGAAAAGCTTAGTTACATTTGACCTAAAGTTTAAGTAAAACTATGAACCTAAGTTGCAACAACTCTTGTCGACTTGTGTTTCAGAACTCGTTTAACTTCAAGACTATGATACAGATATTATATGATTCAAATACCTTAAAATACAACCTCTTTAGAATATTAATCACCCTTAGGTTTACTGCTGCTCCCAAACGCACACGTAAGTATACGTGGTCGTACAAGTAATATACTGATAAATCGAGTGTCGAACCCACAGAGACTTGTGTAAACTACTTACTAAATCACTATAATCATGATTCACAATTTCAAGTAGCATGGTGACATGGTAACAACTAAGACAATTTGGGAACACAATCTTTCGTCTCAGCACATTGGAACAAATAATTCAAGTATGATCAAGCAAGGAACTCATACCAAATGCCCGGACGCTAACGAGATGATTCTACAAAGATTAAAGTTATCCATACATACATCAAAGATCTTTTCCTTAAGTTTCTACAATACACCAACACCTCTAGCAATAACAATCTATAAGGATATAGCATAAATCGATTAATAATCAGGACGATTAACCATGGTGTAACTCTCTTAGGAATTTCATCAAACACCTAACATGTGAAGTAGACTACAAGGTTTAAAAATGGCAATTCCTTCTTTCCTCAACCAATTTTAACATGAACTACCCAAATTAGTTCTTTAATATCACATACTACAACTTAGTCCCACATGCATGGCCTATTTCTAACCCCCACAACATATTTGAACCCTTAACCTCTTGCATGAAATCTTGGAAGTAGGACTTACCCAGATGGAGGACAATCTACTAGTTATCTTCCTTGATTCTTGAAGACTTGAGAAATACTTGGGTGATTATGAAGCTAGGATTATTTGTCCTCGAATGAGAGATAGAGCCTGCCCCAAACCCCTAACATAACATATCTCTTTTCTAACCTACCTCAAGTTCCTAAATGTTTGACTAACTCTCAAATTCTTCAGAAATTTCAGCAGCATCTCCTTTGTAACTAGGCCTATCCACCTGTCAGAGAACCACCAAAACCATCCTAAAAACTCATCAATAACTCAACAAAGCACCACAATGTATATATCCATAACACTAATCTCAGCATTACAAGAACTACATTATCATAATGACACCTGAACATGGACTGCACATTTTTAGCTCATAACACCTATAAGGTACCTTTCAAGTCAAAACTAACTGATATACAATCAAGCGAAAATATTTTCTTTAGAAGACACTTTCGGCCTTCAAGGTGGCCTCCTCGACTTACAAGATTTTCCATAACACGTTCACGGAAACAATCCCAACCCCAAAACTTATCTAACAAGGATGGCAGCTAGATACCTCGCATAAGCTAACTATCCATTAACTTCACCTTCAATAATTTTCCACCGGGATGATACACAAAGGATCTCCAACTACCTTCTTAGACATAGACATATGAAAAACACAAAATACATGAGGAACAACTACAGGGAAACATCATATTCCTAGTGCAGCACTTATGCAATCCACATAACACCTGTTCACCCTCCTAAATTCTAAATATCTACGCAAACACCCAAACTAAACCTGTGGTGACCTTCAATGATTACTCTGAGATGTGCTATCATAAATTAACCATAAAATTACCTAGCGAATATATGTGATCATAGGGTGATGCTCCCTCTTTGACATGTTTGAACCTTCAATACCAATAGATCTAGTACAATAGGGAACAACAAAATTCAAGATTGGGATGGAATTATTCAGGAATCCATTAATGTGCTGAGTAGAGTATTTCATGAGGTTATATGCTAAGAGACATGAGGATATCTACTAACGATGCTGACACGGTTTAATCCTGGTGACGACATCAATTATCAGATAAATGAAGCATGGTGGTAACTAGTATTCCTAGATGAGGTGGATACCATGT
Organism: Nicotiana undulata; assembly: GCA_005239495.1. Taxonomy (NCBI): domain Eukaryota; kingdom Viridiplantae; phylum Streptophyta; class Magnoliopsida; order Solanales; family Solanaceae; genus Nicotiana; species Nicotiana undulata. Next base: position 48,096 of record ML270144.1, on the reverse strand, counting down.
ACGTGATCTTGAGGTTTAAAAGAATTGGTCAAGTATGATACACCAGTCATGTCCTTGAGTGTAAGGTAAGTAGTTCAGCTCAAATGGTAAGACTCTTGCAACATGGGTGAGATCGAGGTCACAAAAGAAATACATGGAATTTGATTTCACTCCTAACAATAAGCGACACAAGGACTCTATGCCACCAATGCATGAGGATGGAAAAGAAGTCACCCACTTATGAAATTATCATAATTCGAACAATTTAACCCTTCTTGACAATTGATCCTGTAAAGGATGATTAGAGGTACGACAACTGGTCTTCCGAATCAATGTGCTTATGGTATGTGCAAAAATTTGGAAGCATCTAATCTCAACCCTCTTATGGGTGAAACCACATAGCTAGGACATCCTACCATGAGACAAGCCCAAAGTGCGTCCCCTTTGGTTTGAAATCATGGCAATATAATCTTGAACCTAAGGAAAATCATTACTTTTGGAACCCATGAGACAAGCCCACGTAGCCCTAGAAAAATTGTCAACAATTGCGAGAAAGTACTTAAAACCATTACGAGTTAGTGTATGATAAGGCCTCAAAGTGACCACATGAATAAGTTGAAAGAGTGAGACGTCTTAATGCATTTATCGGGGAGAAGTAACATTGGTTATCTAGTCACAGGGACATCGGAGCAGGTAAATGATTGTTTAGAAGAACATCTACAAGGAATACCAGCAATATTTATTTATTCTAACAAAAGGAATATGTCCCCATCCTTGATGCTATAAGACTTCCTCTTTGATGCCATAAAACATAAAATGGGTTTTACAATGAGAGTTATCAAATGAAGGGGATAGTAGGGAAGCAAAACTAAAGAGCACCATTTGGAACCAACAAGCTTAAACTGAGTTGAAGACATTAGAAACCTGTAGTAAAGGGGAATTTACCCACTTCCAGTGTCCTTATTAGAAAGGGGGGTTGTAGAGTACATAAAAGTGAGGTGAATTGAGTCGAATCATATAGTTGGATAGCTAGTCGAGAAATTAAGATAAGATTGTATTGAAAAATACAGAGAAACGATACATGATGCAAGGTAAATGAAAAGAAAGTGAGAGAGCCTATGGAAGTAACCTTTACATTGTAACCACTAGGAAGAGTGGTAATATAAGGGATTACGAGAAGCTACATTTTTGAAAAAAGATCTTTGTATGTAGTCACATGATGTATAGATCTAGAATTCAAAAATCCAATTATGTTTAGCAACTCTACTTCACAATAAAGCACTACAACACATTTCTACACAACCAACTATTACCAGCCAAATTGGGAGATGCTATGAGACTTGATTGAGAGAAAGGCTTTGATATATGAATGTGTTACTAGGTTCATTGCTCCTTGGTTAACCCAAAACCAAGAGGTGAGATTTAGACTGATAAGCGGATCATTAGACTAGCACATGCGTAGATAATCCATTATCGAAAGGGAGATCATTCAATCTCAGCAATTGCGGCATGCTATCAACCCTTGATGAACTTGAAGTGGGGTGGGAACCCATGTAATTTGTGGAATTTATTAATCCAATAACCAGATATCTTGAAGTATTTTGAAATTAGAGCTACTCTTTGTGGTTCAGAGTTCAACCTTTAAGGATAGTGCTTCTAAGGGGGATACTATTGAGAAGGGATAGTATAACTGATAGTGAATGAAGCAGATTCGTAGTTAAAGTGAGAGGATGGATTGACTTGCCTCCGCCACCTATAATTCTATATCCTTGTTTAGTTATGTCGGAATACTGAAAACCCCAGTAATATCAGAGGACCGAAAATTAGTTAACCAGAAAATAAAGGTATTGATACATCTATCCCATTTTCTGGATTCAGCTGAATTGGCAAGGGGATTCGGGTGGATTACCATCGATAACGAAAACTTTATTTCAGGATGCCCAATACACAATTATGATCTTCCTTCAACCACCAAAATTGGAACTGGAAAAATAGGACAACAACCAGGGGAAGACCGGGTATATTGGAGGATTTAACAAAAAGAGGACTTGAGGTTTCTAAGAGTAAACTCAAAAGCCTCACGGCTAGTGGAGCCACTACTAACATTAAAATCAGTTGGATTCGTAGCAAAATAGAGCAATTAACAGATAGAGACACTCAAACAAGTATCATGCAAATCAAAAGAGGAGCGAAAGTACTCATCTTCATAACAACTAGAAGAAGGACAACCTTCAAGAATAAGATGAACAACAAGAATAGGTAGCATGATCCAGTTACAAAAATAGAGGATCGACAAACCCTAGCTTCGATAGAGATTTAGCAATGTCACCAAAAGTAATTGATTAGACCAATCCAGAAAATAACTTGCAAGAGAAGGGGGAACCCGCCAAGCAAATGAAAATCTTACCGATTCCAATCACTAGGCGAAAAAGAAAGTCTCAACAAAGCAGAGTGAGGGCACTACCAAACTAAAAAGGATGATAAAACAAGGCAAGATCTTCACTATGATACTATGTCAACATTCAGACTGAAGCAAAAACTCAAAGAAAAATGGCCTTTGGTGTTGAATAGAGAAGAATAAACGGTCGAGAGACAGTATCTTTTTATTTTTGAGTGAAAATATTAGAATTGTTCATCCATTCATTCAGTAGGAAGTTCTTCGGGTATAGTCCCTTGTTGATAGTTTAGAAAGGCGTGTCGGAAGTAGTAATTCTATAGTTACAACTCAATTCAAGGATATGATTATAGGGCTCAATGTCATAAGAGATTGCATATAAGAAAATTTGCGGTAGAGTGGATTCACGAAATAATGGATCTCGTTCAAGGAGTAGATGCATGCAATGTTTTGTGATTCAGTGTCTTATCAAGACCATGTTTATGAGAACTCCCCTTAGCGACAGGTTCTACTAATCCCTCCAGGGCTCAATACATTCTTTTAACAAGCCTTTGGGCAATCTCCTTCGGACTCAATGGTGGGATCAATCCCTCCTTACATGCTTCAAATTCACAGATTATGGTGTAAGGATTACTAATCTTGAGAATAAGACTTACATGGGAGATTAACTCCCTATCTTGAGCTCTATCGCACGATCTGGAATATCAAAGAAGGGTAGAATTCCTAAATGTCCAAGTAGCCTCCTAATTATAGATGTGGTCGACTACACACCGATAAAAAGGTCTCTACTAGACACGGCTCCGAGACATACTAGGACACGTCAAAACCTGAGGTTCTGATACCAAGTTTGTCACGCCCCAAAACCAAGGAGCGCGACCGGCTCTCAACCGAGTAAACCCGACTGAGCAAGCATGTTAGGTTTCATCCTACCCAAACTAATTTATGAATAAATAGGAGATAAATTCTATTAATCATACTATATAAATATTTCATTAACTTCCATTTTTGTTTTCATTAGCAGTTTCAACCATAATATCAAGAATATTACAATCTTTGTAGATATGTTGAAAAACATATTTTCCAAATACCAATATTTCTAGTGTAATTCCAATACCCGACACCACCCACAACCTGTCGACGGAGCCTCTAAATACAACTGAAGAGTAATATGGAAATGCCGGCAACAAGGCTCCGGCTATACCTCAAATGAATAATACCCCATAACCAAATGACACAGGACCCCGAAATGAAGTGGAAATCACCAAGTTAGCTGGGAGGAACATGCCACTATCTCTAATCGCTGCCGCCTACTGTGGAAACACCTGCATCCATTAAAGATGCAGCGTTCCCGGCAAAAGGGACGTTAGTACTATCGAATAATACTAGTATGTATGAACAAACTTTACTCTAACTAGAATTAAACACTACACAAGTAGAAGACAATCATGGAAATCAAACAATGCTGCACAAAAATACAGAGAACACAAGTGAGAGTCTAAAAGTTTCTTATTTCGTCTTTTCACCCTTTTAATTTATAGTCTCTTAGTGCCAAGTGCCACAATTTATAATGCCACCGTGTCTTTTTACACGGAGTCTGGTCTCGGCCCGACCGACTAAGCCATCCCAAGTGAGACATCATCATCATTATCATAATTCGTAATACCACCGTGTTGTTTTACATAGAGTCCGATCTCGGCTCGATCAGCTAAGCCATCTCACTTGGTACATTGAGACATAACCAATATCATACTTTCGATGCAAATACCTCCATGTGTACAACATGGAGTCCGATATCGGCCCGATTGGCTAAGCCATCTCACTTTGGGACATAACCACATCAATTTAATTATTCGGTTCACATTCCTATTCCATCATTTATTATACAGTTCTTGGCACTTGGATGCAATTAACAATTTGAGCTTATTTCCCCTTTTTATTCGTTCGATAGTATTATCCTTGTCACGACCCAAAACCTATGGGTTGTGATGGCGCCGGACACCACTGTCAGGTAAGCCGACCCCTTAATCAGTTGGAACACTTTCCTGTTTAACATTTTAGAATCGAAGCCTCTTCTTGCGTTTCCATTATTAAATAAATAAATTTTGTAATTTAAACACGACAAGAAACCAACTTAATACAAAAAAAGAAATACCAAGACATCCCCAGAATCCGGTGACACAAGTCCATGAGCAATTTCTAAGAATTTATATAATTATACAACACTTGTCTGAAAAACAAATTGGATAAAGGCAATAAATATAAAATGTAAGTACACAGAAGGGAGACTCCGGCAGCTGTGGAACGCCTCTGGATGAATGCATCCCGTATAAATCCCCAAATCGATCACTGTACTATAAAGGTACCTGTGCAACAAAATGCACAGAAAGTGTAGTATGAGTACATATACATATATGTACCCAGTGAGTATCCCGTCTAAATTCGAAGGAGTGACGAGAGGTCAACTAGATACTCAACAAGGTCCAGCAATATAATATAAAAAGAGATATGGCTAAAGCAGTAGGCATGTGAAGCAGAATGCAACAAGTACATAAGCAAATAATGTAATCCAAGTAACAAATGAAAATGAACTGCAAGTGCCAAATCCTTCGTTTACACAATACATGTCAATCCCACTATAAGTGACTCAGACACAAGTGATAACTGGCCGGAGTCATAAGGGTGGTCATAAGGACTGAGGTCATAAGCTAACCCACAATCGCGAATCATACCTGCGACTCGCGTGCTGACTCAATAGTAATAAGCTGACCCACGATCGCGCATCATACCTGCGACTCGTGTGCTGAATCGATAATGATAAGCTGACCCACGATCGCGCATGCAGTCTGCGACTCGTGTTCTGACTCGATAATGATAAGCTGACCCACGATCGCGCATCGTACCTGCGACTCGTGTGCTGACTCGATAATGATAAGCTGGCCCACGATCGCGCATCATACCTGCGACTCGTGTGCTGAATCGATAATGATAAGCTGACCCACGATCGCGCATCGTACCTGCGACTCGTGTGCTGACTCGATAATAATAATAATATATAAGCTGACCACGATCGCGCCTCCAGTTTGCGACTCGTGTGCTGACTCGATAATGATAAGCTGGCCCACGATCGCGCATCATACCTGCGACTCGTGTGCTGACTCGATAATAATAATATATAAGCTGACCCACGATTGCGCCTCCAGTTTGCGACTCGTGTGCTGACTCGATAACAAGTGCATATACATATATAAGTACATATGTGTACCGACTCAACAGTGAACTCAACAGGACTGTGCCAATACCACTGTAGCCAACTGGGATTGAAATCATAATATTTCACCTTTCCATGTCATATCAACAACAATCACAACTTACTATACATACAAGGTACAAATAAGGTACATAGAGGCATGCTCGTGAGTCCTAAAGCTACCCGACATAGCAATATAGTCTCCACGTACGGGATCTCGTCACTTGGTACGTACGCGGCCCCCACAACATGTATACATAACAAATAAGGAATCTATGGGGACATTTCCCCCTTACAAGGTTGGAAAGGAGACTCACCTCGCTCCGAAGTTCCATAACCGACTTCTAAGCCCTTTTGACGACCCCAATGGATGCACAATGCCCCCAAACTAACCAAACAACGACAACCAATGAAAATATACTCTAATATTTACTAAAAATTCAGATTATATAATTTCCCAACTTCGCTCAAGGAATTGACCAAAATGCCCTCGGGCCCACATGCCCGGATTCCGAAATTTCTCAAAGATAAATTCTACCCATAACTTTACTAGCTCAAATATACAATTTGTTACAATTTTCATGCTCAAATTCATGGCTAAAATCAAATTTTATCAATTCTAGGTTTCCTTGCAATTTCCCCACATTTTTCCCAATTTCTCATATCAAATCTATGTAATAAATCTTGTATTTAACTTGGAAATAAGTAGAAACAACTTACCTTTGATGCTTGATGAAACCCCCTTGAAATGCTCTCCAAAATCATCCAAGCCAAATGAAAGAAATGGCCAAAATTCGTGTTTAAAGAATCTGCCCCTGCTTCATCGAGTTGTACCTTGCACTTGTGCTGCACATGTTGTACATCCTATTAAAATTCCCTTGTTGAACACCTTCTGTTAAAACACCCATAACGTCTTGTAGAAATATCCAAATAACAAACGGTTTGAAGATTTAGAAACTAGGCTAGAAGATATTTACTTTGATAGGTTGTACACCATATAACTCTTTATATATTCCTAGATATGAGCTTCTAAAGTCGGCTCCACGCACCAGCAAATTCTGGCGAAACTGCCCCGCCAACTATCTTCAATTGGTCATAACTCTTTGCACAAAACTCCAAATGACAAATGGTTTAATATTCTGAAAACTAGACTTCAAGATCTACAACTTTCCTGTTTTACAAATTTTCATATTCCTTGTAGATTATTATATATACGCTTCCAAAGTTATCTCTTCGACGCACAATTTGCTATCCAAAAAATGCAGCAGAAATTTTCTGCAATTTTTTCTTCTTTCTTTTGTCCGAAATTCATTCCGTTAACCTTCTGAAATTCACCCGAGGCCCTCGAGACCTTAATCAATTATACCAACATGTCCCAAAACATGATATGAACTTGCTCGAGGCCTCAAATCACATCAAACAACGCCGAAATCTCGAATCGCACTAAAATTCAAACTTTATGAACTTTGAAATTTCAAAATTCTACATCCGATGTCGAAACCTATCAAATCATGTCCGATTGACCCCAAATTTTGCACACAAGTCATATTCGACATTATGGACCTGCTCTAACTTTCGAAATTGGAATCCGACCCCGATATCAAAAAGTCAAACTCTCGGTCAAACTTCTCAAAAACCTTCAAATGTCTATCTTTAGCCAAATGACTTCAAAATGACCTCCGGACATCCAAAAAACTTCCGATCGCGCTCCCAACTCCAGAATCACCATACGGAGCTATTCCCAAACTCGAAATCCCAAACGAACATCAATATCATTGAAATGCGCTTCAAGCCAAACTTAGGAAATTTCTTCAAAAATGCTGACTTCCACAATATACACCGAAACGCTCTCGGGTTATCCAAATCCAGATCCGGACATACGCCCAAGTCTGAAATCACTATACGAACCTGCTGGAACCTTCGGATCCTGATTCCGAGGCCGTTTACTCAAAATTCTAGTCTTACTCAATTTCTTCAACTTAAGGCTTCTGAAATGAGAATTTTCCTTTCAATTTAACTCCGAACCTCCTGAATTTCAACTCTGACCATACACACAAGTCACAATACCCAAAATGAAGCTGATTATGACTCCTAACTGCTGAACGACGCGCTGGATCTCAAAATGATCGATCGGGTCGTTACAATCCTTCATATTGATAAGTTCCAACATATGATGAATTGTGCACATAATAGGATAAGCATAAAGAATCATGATTCACAATTTCAAGTAGCATGGTTACATGGTAAACAACTAAGATAATTTGGGAACACAAGCTTTCGTCTCAGCACATTAGAATAAATAATTCAAGTATGATCAAGCAAGGAACTCATACCAAATGCCCGAACACTAACGGGATGATTCTACAAAGATTAAAGTTAGCCATACATACCTGAAAGAGATTTTCCTTAAGTTTCTACAATACACCAACACCTCTAGAAATAACAATCTATAAGGAGATAGCATAAATCGATTAATAATTAGGAAGATTACCCATGGTGTAATTCTCTTAGGAATTTCATCAAACACCTAACATGTGAAGTAGACTACAAGGTTTAAAAATGGCAATTCCTTCTTTCCTCAACCAATTTTAACATGAACTACCCACATTAGTTCTTTAATACCACATACTACAACTTAATCCCACATGCATGGCCTATTTCTAACCCCCACAATATATTTGAACCCTTAACCTCTTGCATGAAATCTTGGAAGTAGGACTTACCCGAATGTAGGACAATCTAGTAGTTATCTTCCTGGATTCTTGAAGACTTGAGTAAGAATTGGGTGATTATGAAACTAGGCTCCTTCTTTATCTCTCTCTCTCTCTCTCTCTCTCTCTCTCTCTCTCTCTCTCTCTCTCTCTCTCTCTCTCTCTCTCTCTCTCTCTCTCTCTCTCTCTCTCTCTCTCTCTCTCTCTCTCTCTCTCTCTCTCTCTCTCTCTCTCTCTCTCTCTCTCTCTCTCTCTCTCTCTCTCTCTCTCTCTCTCTCTCTCTCTCTCTCTCTCTCTCTCTCTCTCTCTCTCTCTCTCTCTCTCTCTCTCTCTCTCTCTCTCTCTCTCTCTCTCTCTCTCTCTCTCTCTCTCTCTCTCTCTCTCTCTCTCTCTCTCTCTCTCTCTCTCTCTCTCTCTCTCTCTCTCTCTCTCTCTCTCTATTGCTCTCAACTCTCTCTAAAATCAGTAGAAAATGACCCCAAATGAAGCCCCTAAACCTATCAGGTTTGTGGTCGCATAATGGATCGCAAAACAGGAATGTGGGTCGCAAAATGGATCGCGGAATTAGTGCCCAGAACTGGGCTGCACTGGACATGTTTGCGGCCATTTTGCGATCGCATAACCACTTTTGCGATCGCATAATGGTCACATAATGGCCGAAAAATTGCATAATTCCAGCCTTTAGTAATTGGATCATAATATTGTGTAGGAATGTCCAAATGACGAACGGTTTGAAGCGTTGGAAACTAGACTCGAAGGCCTTTCATTTGATAGGTTTTGCATCACATAAAACTTTATATATATTTAGATATGTTCGTTCAAAGTGTGGACTTGTGCAAACACATTTGGAATTTTAGCCTATTATGAAATATTTCCATTTGGATTAGACTTAGCCCTCTCCTTGGACCCCACATTACTTATTATATGACTTATACACTTATTTACCACATCTTACATCACATTTATAGCACATAAAATATTATATTTAGCCTACCTGGCACCCCGAAATCCGAAATTGCTTAGAAATATTTTTCGGGGCCTTACAGGCGCTGCATGAAAAATGTATTCTGTCTCCAGCACCACAGGTGGTGCTAAGCTCTGCCTGTGGTGCCCAAAATCCAAGTTTGTCCGATTTTGTTCGTTTTAGCTCTAATTTTGCGCGTTTCATCCCAAATTGCTTCCAAATCATTCCTACACATAAAAACACTACAAATCAATATAAATCATGACAATTAACATCTAAAACTCACGAAACAAAAGTAAAATATGAGGCGACGTACATAAAAATACATATACTTTAAGCTAAACATTATTTACCCAAAAACACGGGTTACAACATCCTTGATTTGTTTAACTTCTAATACTTGTTAATCACCATTTAAGACCAATAGGATTAGCTTCTTATCATCTCAAAGATAATATATTATCATGTTTACGTCTATTAACTTATGACGTGAGCCTACGTACGTGAATATGGGTTGTAACACCCTCCCCCTTAGGAACATTCGTCCTCGAATGTAAGGGTTTATGGGGAGCCTAACTTATCGTGGATTCCAATGGTTTTCTGGCCGAGTTTCCCCTATAAAATAGACACTAGACAAACTTGCAAGCAGTTAAAACCAACGTATTGCCTTGCAAGGCTACACAAAGTATTATGGCTATGTACATTATCATATCACCATCGTGTATTAAGGAAGAGTTCTCTCAAGCTATTGCTTACCTCATAGAACTGTTTCACCTTCTAATGCGACCCGCGTCTCCTCGGCATCCTCGTTATCTTGAATCTGGAACAAGTAAGGGTATTTAGACTTCATCTGCTCTTCTGCTTCCCATGTAATTTCTTCCCTGTTCTTGTTCCTCCACAATACTTTGACGGAAGCTACATCATTTGTTCTCAGCTTGCGAACTTGTCGATCTAATATAGCTACTGGCACTTCTTCATTTGATAGATCCTCTGTAACTTGTACATCTTTGGCAAGGACGACACAGACTCAGCTTACCCTTATTCCTAAAACGCACAACACCCTTCATCGGCGAGATCCTCAGGAAACCCAATCACCAACGTCAAACTCCAGATCATGATGTCGTACATCAGAATAAGACTTTTGCCTGCTTTTTGCCGTCCTCAATCGTTCTTGTATCACTTTCACCTTCTCAATGGCTTGGTGAATCAAATCTGGCCCATATAGTTCTGTTTCACCGACTTCGAACCATCCAAGTGGTGATCTACATCTCCTCCCATATAGTGCCTTGTACGGGGCCATTTTAATACTGGAATGGTAGCTATTATTGTAGGAAAATTCTACGAGTGGAAGATGGTCATCTCAGTTCCCCTTGAAATCCAAAACACATGCTCGTAGCATATCTTCAAGTGTCTGAATGGTACGTTCAGCCTGTCCATCAGTTTATGGATGGAATGCAGTGCTGATGTGCCTAAACCCTTCTGAAAAGACCTCCAAAAGTTAGCTACAAATTGCGCTCCTCGGTCTGATATAATAGATATCGGTACACCATGAATCCTAACAATCTTCTTGATATACAACTTTGTATAATCTTCAGCTGCGTAAGTTGTCTTAACTGGCAGAAAATGGGCACATTTTGTAAGTCGATCAACTATCACCCATATGGAGTCAAACTTATGATAAGAGCGAGGTAATCCAATAATGAAGTCTATATTAATCACCTCCAATTTCCAGGTCGGAATCTCCATATTCTGAATCAATCTGCCGGGTTTCTGATGCTCGATCTTTACTTGTTGACAATTAGGACACTGGGCTACAAATTCTGCAATAGACCTCTTCATGTTATCCCACCAATACTGCTCCACCAATACATCGTTGTCGAGCCAGTATGGACGGAATATCGGGATTGATAAATCTCAATCATAATCTTCTCTCGCAACCCTGCCACATTAGGTACACATAATCGACCCTAGTATCTCAATGACCCATCTTCTCTGATCTCGAAAGCTATAATCTTACATTGCTGAATGCCATCTCTCAATCTTACTAAGGTAGGATCTTCATATTGCCGTGCTTTTATATCGGCTACCAAAGATGATTCTGATTTATTCTTTACAGTAACCCCTCCGTCATCAAAGTCTAACAATCTAATTCTCATATTGGCTAGCTAATGAAGCTCTTTAGTTAACCCCTGTCTACCTGCCTCAATATGTACTAAGCTTCCCATTGACTTACGACTGAGAGCATCTTCCACAACATTGGCTTTACCGGGATGGTACAATATCTCGACATCGTAATCTTTCAGTAATTCAAGCCACCTACGCTGCCTCAAATTCAACTACTTCTGCTTGAAGATGTATTGTAAACTCTTGTGATCTGTATAGATGTCAACATGTATGCCGTATAAGTAATGCCGCCATATCTTCAAAGCATATATTACTGCAGCCAATTCCAAATCATGGGTCGGGTAATTATTTTCATGCTTCTTCAATTGTCTTGATGCATAAGCAATCACCTTCCCATGTTGCATCAATACGCACCCCAAACCTATACCTGAGGCATCATAATATACCACATAACCTTTTGTTCCTTCTGGGAGAGTGAGCACTGGCACAGATGTCAATCGATTCTTTAACTCCTGAAAACTTCGTTCACAAGCGTTAGACCACTAGAACTTAGTAGCTTTCTGTGTTAACTTAGTCAATGGTGCTGATATAGAGGAAAACCCTTCTACAAATCGCCTATAATATCATGCTAGCCCTAGAAATCTGCAGACTTCTAATGGTGTTGTAGGTCTCGGCAAATTCTTTACTGCATCGATATTTTGAGTGTCGACACAAATACCCTCGTCAGATATCACATTGCCAAGGAATGCTACCGAATTCAGCAAGAATTCACATTTGGAGAGCTTAGCATATAACTTACGATCCTGAAATGTCTGTAATACTATCCGCAAGTGGCCCGCATATTCCGCCTCGGAACGAGAATACACCAAAATGTCATCAATGAATACGATCACGAACACATCAAGATAGGGCCTGAATATAGTATTCATGAGATCCATAAAAGCTGCTGGGGCATTTGTTAGCCCGAACAACATCACCAAGAACACAAAGTGCCCATATCTTGTCCGGAAGGATGTCTTTGGAATATCCGTCTCCTTAACCCTCACCTGATGATACCCTGAACGTAAGTCATTCTTGGAGAAATAATTGGCACCTTGGAGTTGATCAAACATGTCGTCAATCCTTGGAAGTGGATACTTGTTCTTTATAGTAAACTTATTCAACTGTCGATAATCAATACACATCCTTAACGAGCCGTCTTTCTCCCACACAAACAGAACTGGTGCACCCCAAGGTGAAGTGCTAGTCCTAATAAAGGCCTTATCCAGCAAGTCCTTCAACTGCACCTTCAACTCTTGCAACTCTGCCGGGGCCATCCTGTATGGAGGAATAGATATGGGTCGAGTTTCATGCAATACATCAATGCTAAACTCAATCTCCCTTTCTGGAGGAAGGTCTGGGAGTTCATCTGGGAAAACATCTAGAAATTCATTGACCAAGGGGATTGATTGTAGAGTAGGCGACTTCGTCTTCGCATCCCTAACGCAAACGAGGTGATAAATGTAACCTTTTGAGATCATCTTCCTTGCCTTAAGATAGGAAATAAACCTACCTTTCGGCGTAGCAATGTTCCCTTTCCATTCAATGACAGGTTCATCAGGAAATTAAAACCTAACCATCTTCGTACGACAACCAACATTTGCATAGCATGAGGCCAACCAGTCCATTCCCATTATCACGTCGAAATCAACCATTTCTAATTCAAATAAATTCGCCAAGGTTTGACGACTACAAATCATCACTGTGCAAAATCTATATACCCTTCTAGCAATCACAGAATCTCCTATTGGAGTAGATACCACAAGTGGTTTACTTATCAATTCAGGTTCAACGCCAAGCTTATTAGCCACAAAGGGTGTAACATATGATAATGTAGATCCCGGGTCAATCATCTCATATACATCATAATAAAACAAATACAATATACCTATGACAACATCCTGAGACGACTCGAGATCCCGTCGACCTACTAGAGCATAGGTTCGATTTTGAGCACCACTCAAACTCGGCACTGCACCTCTACCTCTACCACGACCTGTCGACTGCTAAAAACACCGTGTTGGAGGTCTAAGTAATAAGGAAGAACTAGACACATATCCAGTTGGCTGAGCCATACCACCACTTTCTCTGTTAGGGCAATACCGCATCATATGTCCAGGCTGTCCGCAAGAATAACACACATCAAAATTCTGCCCCTGTTTCTGACTGTGGGGAAAATAGAAACTTTATTGAATTGTGACCGAACCCACAGGGATGACTACGTATCTCCTCTCAAATGGGAATCAGGTCAAGCGTAGTTCAATTTACATCATGTAGAAAAACATAAGATGATTTTACACATAATATCTTTTGATTGTGTCTGAGTTGATTGGCTTTCGCCAAATTTCACCGTCCATTTCTGCGAGTATGAGTGCTCATCCTGTCAGTACTCTGTGAACCATGTAGGGACCTTTCCAGTTAGGAGAGAATTTCCCCTTTGCTTCATCTTGATGCAGGAAGATCTTTTTTAGCACCAGTTTCCCCTGTGTGAACTGTCTCGGCTTGACTCTTTCATTGAAGGCTCTGGACATTATGTTCTAATAAAGTTTTCCGTGACATACTTCGTTCATCCTCTTTTTGTCTATGCGGTCTAGCTGCTCATAGCGGCTCATTATCCATTCTGTGTCGCTGAGTTCGGCTTCTTGTATGATTCTCAAAGAATTAATTTCCACTTCGACCCGAATGACGGATTCAGTACCATAAACCAGCAGATAGGGAGTTGCCCCGGTTGATGTGCGGGCTATGATACGATATCCCAGTAGGGCGAATGGAAGCTTCTTGTTCCATTGTTTGTGATTCTCTACTATTTTCCTCAGTATCTTCTTGATGTTTTTGTTGGCAGCTTCCACAACTCCATTCATTTGAGGCCTGTATGCTGTGGAATTCTTGTGTTTGATTTTGAAAGTCTCACACATGGCTTTCATTAGGTCACTGTTGAGATTGGCGACATTATCAGTGATGATGGACTCTAGAACCCCAAACCGAAAAACGATCCGGTCGCGAACAAAATTCGAGACGACCTTCTTGGTCACAACTTTGTAAGATGCAACTTCAACCAATTTAGTGAAGTAGTCGATAGCCACCAAAATGAACTGATGCGTGTTTGAGGCGGCGGGGTCGATTGGACCAATTACATCCATTCCCCAAGAGGCAAAGGGCCAAGGTGTAAAGACCCGTAAACGTTCTTGTTTAAAATAATGCCCGAATGAGTCCCCGAGTTGTTATATCTGTAGAAATTCTTAAAAACGGACCTTGATTGTGTAAAAGCACCCCCGGATTTGAAAGAACTTAATTTTTCCTGAAATTTGGGTGTTATGCGACGCACTATGCGATTGCATAACGTGTATGCGGACCGCATAGTGGTCGCATACACGGGCATATCACTGCCCAACTGAAGGGGTGTTATGCGACGCACAATGCGATCGCATAACGTGTATGCGGACCGCATAGTGGTCGAATACACGGGCAAAATGTTTTCAAATTTTGGCTCACCTAGGGGCCATTATGCGGTCCAATATGCGGACTGCATGTCAGGAATGCGATCGCATTCCTGACCGCATATTCGACACGGTCTTTTAATTTTCTAAATTTTTATACCCGACCCCAGTTTCATTAACCCCTTCCCCCTTTCATTTTAACAAGTTTTCTGAACAAAATAGAGAGAAGGAAAGGAGAGTTCTTGAGACAGGAAGTGGTCCTTCCATCAAAGTGATTTTCAAAGTCTCTCAGATCGAGGGGCCCAGTTTACACCTAATTCTTGGCGGAAATTTCAGCAAGGTTTGGGTACTCAGGTAAATCTCAGCACAACTTTCCATCCTCAGACTGACGGTCAGGCAGAGCGGACTATTCAAATGCTCGAAGATATGCTACGGGCTTGTGTTTTAGACTTCAAGAGTAATTGGGATGATCATTTGCCGCTTGTCGAATTTGCTTATAATAATAGCTTCCATGCTAGTATCCGAATGGCCCTGTTTGAGGCATTGTACGGAAAGAGGTGTAGATCTCCGATCGGATGGTTCGAGGTTGGTGAAGTAGAATTGTTAGGACCAGATCTTGTGCACCAAGTTATGGAAAAAGTTAGAGTCATTCAAGAGAGGATGAAAACTGCTCAGAGTCGTCAGAAATCCTATGCGGACGTTCATCGAAGAGAATTGGAATTCCAGGTAGATGATTGGGTGTTCTTAAAGGTGTCCCCCATGAAGGGAATGATGCAGTTTGGGAAGAAAGGGAAGTTGAGCCCTAGGTACGTCGGGCCATATCGGATTGCTCAAAGGATAGGACGGGTGGCTTATAGGTTAGAATTGCCCCATGAAATGTCATTAGTGCACCCAGTGTTCCATGTGTCTATATTGAAAAAAGTGGTTGGAGATCCATCCGCCATCGTGCCAGTTGGGACTATAGAGGTTAATGAAGATCTATCATACGAAGAGGCTCCGATTGCTATTCTTGATAGGCAAGTCCGTAGATTGAGAAACAAAGAGATTGCTTCTGTTAAAGTGTTGTGGCGAAGTCAACGAGTCGAGGAAGCCACGTGGGAAACAGAGAAGGAAATGAAAGAAAAATACCCCCATCTGTTTGAGCAAGTGTAGTAGTGATCGTGCGAATTGTGGTTCCAAGGCAATTTGATGTTGTACTCAGATTCGTGCAAAGGCACCCTATATTTCTTTTTCTTCTTTCTTTCCTCTCCTAATTGCCTTATTGTTGTAACTTTCCAATGCGTGATAAAACTGTATACAATGTTGTTAAATAGGTGGCGTGCCACCTTTAAAGCGAATAAAAGTTTTGTGAAACAAATGTGCTAAGTAAGTGATTAATGGTAGTGTAGATTGGTAATGGTTAGAAGAATTGTCTATGATCTATTGAGGTGATTAAACTGTATGGGGCGCACTGAAATGGCCCAAAGTTTTGTGCAAACTATGTGCCACTAATTGAATCTTATGCCAATTTTTGATGAAAAGAGGATGAGCTATATGTATTTGTCAAGGTAATTGGATATGTGCAAGTGTTGAGGTAATGAATGGTATACCAGTTGTAGGGATAACAAAAATTGTGTAATGATGCTTGGAAATGTGTTTCGGGGGCTCTCTGACAGGTGGATAGGTCTAAATACAAAGGAGACTCTGGCGAAATTTTCTGAAAATACTGGAGTTAGTGTAAATTGGGAAGTTTGCATATCATGTTTTCAAAAACCAAATGATTTCCAAAATCCTCATTCGAGGACGAATGATTTTTAAGGGGGGGAGAATGTAAAGACCCGTAAAATTTCTTGCTTAAAATAATGCCCGAATAAGTCCCCGAGTTGTTATCTCTGTGGAAATTCTTAAAACGGACCTTGATTTTGTAAAAGTACCCCGGGATTTGAAAGAACTTAATTTTTCCAGAAATTGGGTGTTATGCGACGCACTATGCGATCGCATAACGTGTATGCGGACCGCATAGTGGTCGCATACACGGGCAGATCACTGCCCAACTGAAGGGGTGTTATGCGACGCACAATGCGATCGCATAACGTGTATGCGGACCGCATACACGGGCATGATGTTTTAAAATTTTGGCTCACCTGGGGGCCATTCTGCGATCCGATATGCGTNTCTCTCAGGCCTGGTATTTCGAGTAATCTCCTTCTTCCTCATTCTAGCAGGTAAGGGTTCCCAACCCCCTTTTTCCATTAATTTTCTGATTTTAAACAAAGGGAGGGTTGACATGGATTGACTCTTGAAAATATTAACTAAGACCTTGCATGCATGTTTAATAATGGTGTTAATCTAGTAAGAGGGAGTGGGTTGGGATAAACTTCAGAAAGATAGGGTTGGTAATCCAATGGGTTCACATAGTGTTTGGCAAAATGCTTGAGAGAGTCCGAATTGCATGCATGACTTCCAATTCTGAGTTGAATATGTTTAACTGTGAACTAGATTGACGGTACTAGTCGGTTCGGTGATTTGTGAGAAAAAGTTAAAAAAGGGAAACTCGACTCCAAGTATGTATGGCTAACTTTAATCTTTATAAAATCACTTGTGGCTTTCGAGCATACTGTACGTGTATTGTTATGAATATGTGCAACTGGTTGTTCGAAGTATGTTAAAGCGTGAAGTGTATTACTTGTCTGTCTTTATTTGATCACCACACTGCCATGCTATGTAAAACGGTGCTAGGGGATAATGAATCCAAGAGTATGAATGTATATGCTAGAGGCTATGTAAAGAGGCTGTATTCTTATTGCTGAAATTTTCTGTGATTGAACTGTGATTTGTCATCGTTGATATGAGATGTGATTGCTTGGTGGGATCGAGTTGCGTGCCGCAACAGGGGAGATAAGGGTGATATGTGAGAAGTGATAAGGGTGTGATTATGATTGTCATGTGGGATGGGGTTGCACACCGCAGTAGTTGTCAGGTGGGATCGGGTTGCACGCCGCAACAGAAACACAACAAATGATTGTGATTGTCAGGTGGGATGGGGTTGCGCGCCGCAAAAGAAGAAATAAGGGTGAAATGTGAGAAGGGACAAGGGTGGAATTGAGATTATGATTATGATGAAGTGAAAATTGTGGAACTTCCATTGTGTATCTTTCTATGTCTTGTGCGGTGATTGTGTGACTCTCTGTCTGTATCTTGCATGTGCATTATTGAGTTTACTTAGAGTAACATTTGTTCATACATACCAGTACAATTCAAATGTACTGACGTCCCTTTTTCGGGGGCGCTACATTCTTGTGATGATTGTAGGTGGTTCTATAGTAGGTACTCCAGCCCACCGACAGTAGTGCCTCCCCTACGTCCTATCAGCTGTTTTGGTGAGCCCCTCTCCTCTCGGGGCCCAGTGTGGTTCATGCCACCTTTTCTTCTGTATTCTTATTTTGGTATTTGTGTAAGGTATAGCCGGAGCCTTGTTACCGACAAGTATTATATAACTCCTTCGTACTCTTAGAGTCTCCGTAGACAGGAAATGTGGGTTATGTACTTATGTATTTTGGGCAGTATGACTTGTAGACCACGTAAAGTAAAACTGTGTGTTTTGTATATTTTGTAAGTATTGTATCACATGTTGGAAATGATAGAATTCTATGGTTTAGTTTCAGACTGTAAGGATGCGTCTTAATTATAATTGAATAATGTACATCGGAAATTTCGGGGTAATATGTGGGAGGGAAAAAGGAATCCAGGTCCGCTTGACTTGGGCTACCCGGTCGAGTGCCGGTCGTGTCCCATGGTTTTGGGGTGTGACACAAGGTGAGCTTGTTGCATTAAGCTCGTTCGGCGGCACTTTTATCATATCTGCATGTACTTGGCATTGGTAGAACTTATGAACATACCGTATGCTTTCTGTTTCCATAATCATCCAAAAGTAACTGGCCCTAAGTATCTTTTTGGCCAAGATAAAGCCATTCATATGTGGGCCGCAGGTTCCGACATGTATCTCCTCGAGCAATTTAAAAGCCTCCTTTGTGTCGACACACCTTAATAGTCCCAAATAAGGAGTTATTCTATATAGGGTTCCTCCACTCTTGAAGAAATGATAGGACAACCTCCGAAGCGTGCGTTTCTGCGTATGGTTTGCATGCTCCAGGTACTCTCCTTTTTCCAAGTACTCTTTGATGTCGTGGAACCAAGGTTTTTCGTTTGTTTCTTCTTCAACATGAGCAAAGTACGCCAGCTGATTAAGGATCCTTACTGGCATGGGATCAATGAAGTTCTTGTATGGATGTTGTATCATTGATGACAAGTAGCCAATGCGTCAGCGAACTCAATATGAATCCTGGGGACATGCCGAAACTCTATCTTTGTGAACCTCTTCTTCATTTCTTGCACATGATGAAGATATGGCAATATCTTGGAATTCTTGGTAGCCCATTCTCCTTGTACTTGGTGCACAAGCAGAGATGAGCCGCCGATCACTAGCAGTTACTGAATGTCATATCAACAGCCATGTTGAGTCCTAATATGCAAGCTTTATATTCTGCCATGTTCTTGGTGTAGGGGAATCTGAGTTTTGCAGACATCGAATAATGTTGACCAGTTTCTGATACCAAGATGGCTCCGACGGTGACTCTTTTGAAGTTCGCAGCCCCGTCGAAGAACATCCTCCAACCATCGTAGGCTTCGTCAATGTCTTCTCCTACGAATGATACCTTTTCATCGGGAAAATACATTTTCAATGGTTCATATGCTCCTCCCACAGGGTTTTCAGCAAGGTGGTCTACTAGTGCCTGTCCGCTGACTGCCTTCTTAGTCACATAGACAATGTTGAATTCACTCAGCAAGATTTTCCACTTAGCCAGTTTTCCAGTGGGCATGGTCTTATGAAATATGTATTTCATAGGGTCCATTATCGATATGAGATATATAGTATAGGCACAAAAGTAGTGCCTTAGCTTCTGAGCTATCCAGGTTAGAGCGCAACAAGCGCGTTCAAGCAGAGAGTACCGTGCTTCATCAGGAGTGAACTTCTTACTCAAGTAATAGATGGCATGTTCCTTTCCCCCCGTCTCATCGTGCTTCCCTAGAACTCAAGTGAAAGCTCCTTTTAGTACTGCAAGGCAAAGTAGCAGTGGTGTACCCGGTTCTGGCGGGACTAAAACTGGTGGTGTGGACAAGTACTCTTTGATTTTGTCAAAAGCCTTTTGAAAATCCTCGGTCCAACTGTATTGGTAAAAAATAGCTTCACACGTGTAATAATTATGATGACTCAGCGGTCTATGTGGAACAATGAAAACGTGACAACTAGACGGAACTCTATGAAGAGGTACGAGGCGAAGAGGCACAGAATCACATACCCGCATGGTAAATAGTTACGGGAATCTCAACCTGATTGAGATAATAAAGAGGCACAGTCAGAATGAATCCAGGCAGAATAAAGGGCAGATTCAGAGATCTTCAATTAATGAGCCAGACGTTACATAACCTTCATGCAACAGTTACGGTTAATCATTGTAACGTTACATTAATGCCATTATTAGTCATTAATGCTCAATCATCGAAAATGGTAGACGTTATATTAAGAAATTCCCTTTTATAAGGGAGTAAAATATAACTTGTAAACACATTCGAACTACTACCGCTATATACTTACTTTTTGCGCATCTTTTTGCTTTACATTTACGTGCTTAATTACAATTACTAGCTTATTATTTGGTTATCAGAAACCCGAATTCTTCTTAAAATATCTTTGGTCAAAGAATCTAATTCTTTGGTTAAACAAATTGGTTCTGTTACCGGGAATCTGATAATCTTTGTTTACTTTCAAACAATATCCTCTGAATTATGTCGAACACCAACGACAATAACCAACAAAGGGATGGAACTCCATCTCCTTCAAGAACCCCACCAGGTTCAAGGGAACATTCTCCAGAAAGATCCAACAACAATCACAATGGTAACGATCAAACAGGAGAACAAGATCAGGTGAAGTAGATGATTGCAGAGAATGTGAACCAAGCCTTACAAGACTTTGTGAGGGGGTTACCGGCTGCATCACCTATCCCACCTCCTAACAACACCATAACCGTGGAAAACCCTCAATCCGGGTTAGCAAACTCAGGAAGTGGGGGTACTCCTAACAAATCCCTCGAAGCAAGACCAGGTATGTCCAATGACCCAGAGTTACAATCTTTATTACTAACCATGCAGAAACAGGTAAAGGAAAAAAACGATCGAACCGAACAAATTCCTGGAGTACCACCTGTTATCAAAGGCATTGACGTTGATAGATATTCTCATTAACCTTGGAAGCCAAGTGCAGCACCCCTGCCTATTCCTAATAAATTCAAAATGCCCGATGTTCTTAAGTATGACGGGACAACTGACCCACGCGACCATGTGACTGCTTTTACCACCGGAGTGAAGGGCAACGACTTGACAAAACGCAAAATTGAGTCAGTCTTGGTCAAGAAGTTCAGAGAAACACTTACCAAAGGAGCGTTAACCTGATATTATCTTCTTCCTGAAAACTCTATTGATTCTTTTGCTGAGCTTGCATATTCTTTTATAAAACTCATTACGATGCGCAAAAAGTCGAAAAATGAATGAAGGACATATTTAAAATAAAACAAGGAGACACGGAGTTGCTTCGTGAATTTATAGACAGGTTTCAACGAGAAAGAATGCTGCTGCCAAGGGTACCTGACAATTGGGCAGCCATGGCATTTACAAACAATTTAAATGATAAAAGCTCAGAAGCCACGAGAAAACTCAAGGAAAGCCTAAGAGAATTCCCAGCTACGACATGGAACGATGTCTATAACATGTATAGTACCAGGCTACGTATAGAAGAGGACACCATTGATCAATCAAGGGCTGAAGATCGAACCAGTTCCAGACGCTCCAAACCAGATATGAGAACAAGTAAGAACTGGTAAGACCCTTACATAGGACCTTCGGGATGAGAAACTCGTCCCAGGTTCGAAAATGCTCGGTCAGAATATTGACCGTCAAGTAGAGATACGAGCTTATCCTTGTCAAGATCCAGAAAGGATCGGGATGAAAGAAACAAAGGTAACACAAGAATTGGAGACCACAACTTCAATGTAAGTACTTCTGAACTAATTACAGTACTGAGAAACATGGGCGAATAAGGTTCGATGGCCCAAAGAAATGAGGTCTAACCCAAATAAAAGGAATCCAGACTTCTGGTGTGAATTCCATAACGACCATGGGCACAGAACGTCGGATTGCAGATTTTTACAAGGTGAGGTAGAACAATTATTAAACCAGGGCTACCTGACAGAATTGTTTAGTGAAAAAGGTAAGTAGGCATATATGAAGAACATGCAGGAGCCCCCAAAACCACCATCTCCAGAACGAACAGTCAACGTGATATGGAGGTGAGGAAGTAAACGGAGTAATCTGCAAAAGAACCACGAAGTTCACAATTACACACGAGAAACGGATTCGTGAATACTTGGAAGCAGACAATATATCGTTCAACGATGCAGATATCAGCGGATTAATGCTTCCACACAATGACGCACTGGTAATATCCTTAGTTATACATGACACTAATGTAAAAAGAGTGTTGATTTATCTAGGTAGCTCAGTTAACATTATCCTATCGAGAGTTGTGAAGAAATGTTAATGGAGGATCAACTAATCCCAAAAGCACGAGCCTTATCTGGTTTTGACAACTCTACCGTCATAACAAAAGGGGAAGTTGAACTTACCACTTATGTAGAGGGAGTAATAAAAAATACTCGGTTCCAAGTCATTGACACTGTCATGGCCTACAATGTAATCATAGGAAGGCCACAGATACATGACATGAAGGACATACCATCTACCTTGCATTAGGTAATTAAATTCCCTTCTGAATGGGGAATTCAACAGATTCGAGGTGATCAACAAACCTCAAGGAATATAAATTCCGTGGTACACTATAACAAAAAAGAAGAAGCGAAAAATTAGAAGGTACGGAAAAAATTGTCACTCAAACAGATACGGAAGAAACTGTTACTCAAACAGATACAGAAGAAATTGTTGCTCAAATAGGCACAGAAGAAATTATTTCCAAAACAGGTATGGAAGAAATTATTATTCAAACAGGAACAGAAAAAAATAATCACGAGAAGGTGAACCAAGTCACCACGGGAGATGTGTCAAACCATGCATACGTGGATTCCAGACATGATGTAATTCAGGAGCCAGAAAAAGACGAACATATCAAAACAACAATGGAAGAGCTCGAAGATATTCCACTATTTGAACAGAAGCCCGAGCAGAAAGTTCACATAGGCACAAGGCTAAGCCCCAGCAGAAGAGGTAAGCTAATTGATTATTTAAAAACTAACACGGATTACTTTGCATGGTCCCATTCAGACATGACAGGTATCCCACCAGAAGTGATGTCTCATAAACTAAATGAAGATCCATCCTTCGTACCTGTCAAGCAAAAGAAAAGAAAGCAGGGACCATTCAAGAACCAAGTGATTGATGAAGAGGGGGACTTATTGCTAATAAGTCATGCCTTTTGGACTGAAAAATGTTGGAGCCACGTATCAAAGGCCAGTGACTAAGATGTTCTAGGAACACCTGGAAAAATGATGAAGCTTTACATCGATGGCATGCTGGTAAAATCAACACAAGCGAAAGATCATTTCCAACATCTTTCAATTACCTTTGAAATTTTACGCAGGTATAACATGAAACTGCATCTAGAAAAATGCGCCTTTGGCGTAGAATCAGGTAAGTTTTTGGGTTTCCTTGTGTCAAATAGAGGAATAGAAGTAAATCCTGCTCAAATTAAAGCTATCGAGGAAATACCCAACATACTTACGAGTAAAAACGAAGTTCAAAGACTAACCGGCAGAATTGCATCCCTAGGAAGATTTATTTCCAGATCCTCGGAGAAAAGTTTTAAATTCTTTTCAGTTCTTAAAAAGCAGAATCAGTTCGAATGGACTGAGGAATGTCAACAGGCTCTCAAAGATCTAAAGGCCTATTTATCAAAACCCCCGTTTCTATCAAAGCCAAAAGAGGGGGAAAACTATATGTCTATCTTGCCGTTGCAGAAATTGCCATAAGTGCAGTACTGGGAAGGGAATATAAAGGTAAACAATCTCGAATTTACTATGTAAGTAAGTCTTTATTAGATGCTGAAACAAGGTACCCACATCTAGAAAAACTTGCTTTAGCTATAATTATGGCAGCTAGAAAATTAAGACCATATTTTCATTGTCATCCAACCACTGTTGTAACCTCACACCCATTGAGAAATATACCGCATAAACAAGAACTATCGGGAGGATTAGCTAAATGGGCTATAGAATTAAGCAAGCATGACATAATATATCATTCTAGGACTGCAATAAAGTCTCAAATTCTAGCTGATTTCGTTGATGATTTTAATAATAACATAATGCCTGAAGTGGAAAAGGAGTTACAACTCTTTAACGAGGCTAATCCAGGTATATGGACCTTATTTACTGACGACTCTTCTAATATAAAAGGAGCTGGATTAGGCATAGTCTTGATATCACCTACAAGGGAAAAGCCACGACAAGCCATTAAATGTTATCCTATAACTAACAATGAAACAGAGTATGAAGTTGTCATTGCAGGACTTGAACTGGCACGAGAACTCTCAATCAAGCAGATCGTGATAAAAAATGACTCTCAACTGGTAGTAAACCAGATGCAGGGGACTTATATTGCTAGGGGGACTTGGATGCAACAATATCTTGAAAAGGCACGAGACCTAGTAAGACAATTCAAATCATGAAAGGTTATGCAAATACCTAGAGAGGAAAATGCAAAAGCGGATGCATTAGCTAACCTCACAGCAGTTACAGAAGTGACAAATAAAGACAATGCAATTGTCGTTCACTTGTTTCATTCAACAATTGACCAGAATAAAAATGAGGTAACATTTAACAATTTAACCTGGGATTGGAGAAACGAAATCTTATATTTTTTGCAGAATGGTACCGTACTTGAAGATAAAAAAGCTGCTCAAGCACTTCGCCGAAAATCTGCACGGTACTGCCTCATTCGCAATTCTTTATATCGTAAAATGTTCGGAGGTCCCTTAGCAAAATGCCTTGGACCCAATCAAACGGAGTTCATGATAAGGGAAGTCCACGAAGGACACTATGGAAATCATGCAGGAGCAAGATCCTTAGTCAAAACCCTAATCAGAGCAGGGTACTATTGGCCGAAAATGGAAGAAGAGGCCGAGAGTTTCGTAGCTAAATACGACAAATGCCAATGATTTGCTAACAACATGCATCGACCATCAGATTATCACGATTAAAATTCTTACTCAGGTCGTGATGGCGCCCAACAGCGGGGTCGGGCAAGCAAACACTCATTTAACTAAGGGTTCTTTCTTATTTGACTAATATTTCATCACATACCAAGTTATAAAGTTTGAAACACAATATCGAAGAGATAATTAACAAATTTTTAATCCGAAAGCAGTCATAAAGGGGCGTGGCCAAAAAATACACAGTCTATAATCCATGGTAACTACTATGTGTATGCCAGGAACTAGTGTCACGAGTAGCACGGGCCTACTAACTGGATATACAAAAGACAAAATATACAATCCCACTGTCTGAAATAAATAGACGGGAAAATAAGCAAAAGAAGATCCATGGCGCTGCTGAGGATCGTCAGGAGAAACAACTCATCGTGGAGTCAGGTCTACTATATCAGAATCTAGCTCCGGTATGATAACCAGATGCACCAGCCTCAGAACCTGGACAATTAAGTACAAAAGCGTAGCATGAGTACATAAATAAATATGTACCCAGTGAGTATCCAGTCTAATCTCAAAGAAGTAGTGACGAGAGATCGACTTGGCACTCACTAAGGTCCAACAATATAGTATAACCGAGTATAATGAAAGTGGTAGGCATGTAAAACAGTGAACAATAAGTACATATAGGGCACAAAAATCCAAGTGTATACTGCACGTAAGTAAACAAGTACTACATTTTCTCCCAAATATCCGCCAAATCAATATCTACGAAAAATAGTAACATTTTCCATGCGCACATAAGATAAAGACAACCGGCCGGAGTCGTAAAGATAATAACTATGCACTACCGAGGACCGAACGACCCGAACCATAAGTGCATTTACTCCCCGCTCGCGAATCAATCATGCAACGCAGTTGACATAATAATAACAAGGCTATCCCGCTCGCGAATCATACCTGCGACTCGGGTGCTCGTATACTTACACAGAATTATCGTAAGGCTACCCCGCTTGCAAATCAATCATGCGATGCGGTTGACATAATAATAACAAGGCTATCCCGCTCGCGAATCATACCTGCGACTCGGGTGCTCGTATACTTACACAGAATTATCGTAAGGCTACCCCGCTTGCAAATCAATCATGCGATGCGGTTGACATAATAATAACAAGGCTATCCCGCTCGTGAATCATACCTGTGACTCGGGTGCTAGTATACTTATACAGATTTATCAATAAGCTCTGTAGAGGCTATACTTGTAATAGGGATTAGTTAACTGTCAATTCAGATGTAACTTACTACTATTTTCATGCTAGTTCAAGAGTAATAAGCAATTCGAAGTACGCCGAGAGATACATATAGGCACATAAAAGCATGCTCGTGGGCCCTAAAACTACCCGACATGGCATAATAGTAGCTACGCACGGACTCTCGTCACTTCGTGCGCACGTAGCCCCCAAAACAATTATGCATAGCATTTAAATCACCTATGGGGACAATTTCCCTCTTACAGGGTTAGAAAGGAGACTCACCTCATGTTGAATCTACCTGCCGGACCAAGAATGCGCCCGAAACTTCGAACTCTACACCCGAGGACTCGTAACTAGCCAAATGTTATACAATTATATCACATCATGCTCAAAGTAGGGAAATTATTGGATTTATTCAATAAATTCATCATTCTTGAAGAATTCCCAAAATTCAACCCCGGCCCGCACGCTCGGATTCCGAAATTTCTTGAAGGAAACACTCACCCATAACCTAAGGGTCGTTAATATATGTTTTTACTTGAATTCATAGCAAATTAATGGGTAATTCATCAAATATCCACAAGCCCTAGGTTACTACCCAATTCTTGAGTTTTCACTAATTAAGTAGGTAATTTAACTAGTAATTCATGCATTAAAACTAACTTTAGGGTGGAATTAACTTACCTTACAGTGGTTGGTCGTGGAGTCCTTATCCAAAGCTCTCAAGGTCTTTTAATAGAGGAAAAATGGGGATGTAAATGAAGACTCCCGTATTTAAAAATATCACACTGTCTACAATGTTTTCGCACCTGCGGCTCAAGGACCGCACCTGCGGAGCTGGATGAGAAAGGCTGGGCTCACACTTGCGGAGAGGAGACCGCACCTGTGGAACTTGGTCCGCACCTGCAAGAAATGGCCTGGCCACTGGTTTCCGCACCTTCAAGAATGGGACCGCAGTAGCAGGTCCCGCACCTGCGGCTTGGCAACCGCACCTGCGGTCAAACCAGATCAGGTGCACCAGCTGCATTTTCAGCTGGTTTTTGGACTCGTATAGTGCCCGAGGGGCACATGGGCCCAGCCAAGCCCCCGTCCATATATACTGACTTGTCACAAATCATAATACAGACTCGCTCGAGCCTTCAAAAACCTCAAAACATCGCTAAAACTCAAAATCACCCTTCAGAACCTTTAGAACCAAAACTTAAGAACTTCAAGTTCTTGAATTTGATAACAATGCGCCGAACCGACCTATACTACTCGGAATGATACCAAATTTTTCAGGCAAGTCATCAATGACATAAAGAACAATTCTTGGTCTCGAAATTCCATTCGAACCTCGATAATCCAAAATCACGTTCCGAACCAAATTTCAAACTTAAGGAAACTCTTATTTCGATATTGGATGCCGAAATGCTCCCGGGCTATCCAAAGCCCATTCCGAACATACGCCCGAGTCCGAAATCATCATACGAAGCTACTGGAATCGTCGAAACTCGATTCCGTGGTCATTTGCTCAAAATGTTGACCGAAGTCAAACTTGGCCAAAAAGGCCATTCTTAAGGAACCAAGTGTTCCTATAGCACTCTAAACACTTCCAAATCCCGAACCACACGTCCCCGCAAGTCATAAATAACGAGAAGCCGTTATGGGAAGTCTCATTTAGGGGAATGGGGTCCGATAACACAAAACGACCGGTCAGGTCGTTACAGCTACTGCATCCAGTGATATCGCCATGGCCGTTCATGAAATGGGGCATGTACATAGTGGGATCCTTTCCCACAACTAAAGGAAAGGTACGGTTCTTACTTGTGTTAACTGATTATTTCACGAAATGGGTGGAAGAAAAAGCTTTTAAACAGGTGCGAGAGAAAGAAGTTAAAAGCTTCATATGGCAAAACATAATATGCCGCTTTGGAATATCGAAGGAAATCGTATGTGACAATGGCCCGCAATTCATAGGCTCGCAAATCATAGAATTCTTCGAAAGCTGGCAAATCAAACGAATCACTTCATCACCATATCACCCTGTGGCTAATGTGCAAGCTGAATCAACAAACAAATTCATTGTCAACAACATGAATAAACGGTTGGAGAAAGCCAAGGGAAATTGGCCTGATGAGCTACCGACAGTATTATGGGCTTACAGAACAACAACAAAAACAGCCACGGGAGAAACTCCTTTCGCGCTTGTTTACGGTTCAGAAGCTTTGATACCAGTGGAGATTGGCAAACCAAGCACAAGGTTTACAACAGCCACCAAGGAAGCAAACAACGACGAGTTAAGAACCAATCTGGACTTGCTTGAGCAAAGAAGAGAAGCTGCACTAATACGAGTGGCAACTCAAAAACAAACCATAGAGCGATATTACAATAGAAAAGCTCATCTCAGATATTTCAAAATTGGGGACATCGTTCTTAAGAAAGTCTTTCAATCAACGAAGGAAACTGGTGCATGAAAGTTAAATCCAAATTGGGAAGGGCCTTACAAAGTCCGTGGCATTGCTGGCAAAGGTGCTTATGAGCTGGAGGTTATGGACGACAGGATTTTACCAACCAGTTGGAATGCCATTCATTTAAAGAAGTATTACTTCTAAGTAAAAGGAATACCCCCAGTCACTTATCATTACGTTCGATTTTACATTTGTACGGTTAAACTTTTACTAACCGTTTTAGATGATAGGGAAAAAGCTAACCCATCACCAGATGATAATATTAGACCTGCAAAGACACGAGGAAGTAACTAAATTCTTGGTCTAGGTTTACAACTTTCTGATGGATGTTTAAAGGGTTAAGCAGTCATCATCTAAAAATTATATACCTTCGAGTCCCGTATGTTTTTCCTTTTCAGGAAAAGGACCACAAGGAAGGAATAGTCAAGTGCTAGAGATTTCATTCTTCAAAGCTGAAACACTTGGGGGACTATACAACATGGAATGAAAAGACGAAGAAAAGAAGACTATCAAAAATTCAAAGCTCGATTCCGAAGATCTATCTACCCAACAAGTCAAGTGATACGAGTAAAATCAAAAGAGCTAAAGACTCAAAACACAAAGCCTGATTCAAAAAACCTTCGAGGACATGTTCGTAAATGTAAACTAATGTTTCAAAAACATATTCGTAAATATAAGCGAATGCTCAGGTTAAAGGCAGAATATTAGTTACGGGTAGAAATGCACATCTTTGTACTTATTCAAAAAACTGTTGTAACAGAAAACAGTTACGGGTAAAAGATCATTATCCTTGTACATGTTCAAAACCTTTATAAATGAAAACAACTACGTATGAAAGATCATTATCCTTGTACATATTCAAAACTGTTATAAATGAAAACAGTTACGGATGAAAGATCATTATCCTTGTACATACTCAAAACTGTTGTAAACAAAAACAATTATCCTCTTGTACTAAATCGAAAAAACTGTTACAAGAGAAAAATAGTTACAAGTGCAAGATTATACCAAATCTATTAAAAGAAAACAGTTGCAAAATGAGTTATAGACGATACGTAAACACATGTGAAATGTTATGAAAGTCCAATACAAAAACTTTCTGTAAAACATCGTTAAAGGAAAACTTGTGAAAAATTCCTATCTCTCTTTTGTATATTTACACCATTATGAAGTTGAGATGTCTTCTTCATTAAGTGTCGATCAAAAAGGGCCCTCTTTCATAAACCGTGCCTATTACGAAAAGGTACGAGAAATCTTAGCATTCTATAAATGCAAAACTCAGAGGTAAAGCTAAAATCACAAAAAATAAAGCATGCAAAAGACTTAAAGTGTGAAACAAAAACTCAAAAGAAACTAAAGTCATGGTTGCATTGATATATTAACGGCAAAATAAACTAAGTATTAACTTAGTCTAAGCCGTATTAAATTTTTACATTAGGTGCCTCTAAGTTGTCAGTTGGGGACTTAAAGGATCCAAACTTGCCTCCGATGGGACTAGGGGTAACCACCAATTGATACAAAGAAAAAAGAAAAAAAAAGAGAACCAAGATCTTAAACGTCTTCAGATGGGGGGTTGTTTTCACTAGCAGAAGGATCGGCTGGGGATGAAGAGAGACGAGCAGCTGGGACCTCAACCTCTGGGGAGGAAAGATTTTGACTTTGCTGAGACTTCTCAATGGTCTCTTTGGTTTTAGCAATTGCGGCTTCCAAGTCAAAACCCTCTTGGCCCATTTCTGTCAATGTGTCAAGACGAGAATTCATATAAGCCCAACTACCATCGACGGTTGCTTTGTCTTCAAGAGCTTCGTAATCTTTCTCCCACAGTTTAACTTCTGCTCTTAATTCATCCCTTTCAGCCACAACAACATCATGAGAGGCCTGTAAAGGAGCGAGAGACCTTTCCAGAAATTGAACCTTCTCCAAAGAGTTGCGGAGGTCCTCCCGGGTTTGAGTGAGCGATTGAACAAGTTAACCAAAATACTCCTCCTTCTGGTCCAATAAGGCCTTCAGGATCCTCATCTCTTTAGAGGCACGAGACACTTGCTCTGCGAACGAGGACTCTAGTACGTTCTTGTCCTTGCCTACCTGGTTCGAAGATGCCTTCTCAACGGCCAATTCTGCTGCCATAACCCTCACTTGCTGCTCTAAGGTACACTTCTCTTCTTCCACTTCCTCCATGTCGAGTTGTAAACTCTCATACCGCTCTTTCCAATTATCTGCCTCAACCCGTAATTCCCTTACTGCCTGCTCCATTTGAGAAACCCTCTTCATTAACTCTGTGCCAACAAGATTGATCTACAAAAGCAAATAAATTCGATACGACAAGAATGTTTATAAAAATGAATGAAGGAAAGTACATTTTACCTTTAAAGAAGAGTGCACAATCTATGTGAGGGAATTGTGGCTGTCCTGCTTAGCTCTCTCAGTCGGTCCTATTAATGGCTTAAGCCAAACATCAGCCTGGCCTGACTTTTTAAAGAGGATGCCCACTATTGGAACCTCTATCATCACCTGCCTCATCTCCCCCCTACTGGAAGACCCTACTTCTGCAACAGAAGGCACTGAAGTAGGGGAAGATGAAGGAGCCACGGGCATAGAAGTTTGAGAGGTAGGAAAAGCCACGGGAACAGAAGTAATAACAGGAGCAGGAACATCCAAGGGAGCAGAGATTAAAGCAAGAGTAACTGAGGGAAGTTGTTTAGGGACAGAAGGGGAGAAAACATCAAGGGGAGCTTCATCAGAAATAGAACCAAAACCTTCACGGAACAGGAGATCAACTGATTCACGAACGGGAGATGGAGTTGCATCCTCAGGGGCAGATAGTTTAGCTTCAGGCACGAGAGGATCAATGACAGGTGCAGACTCGTCGTCGGAGACCACCTGCGTGACCTATGGACTAGAGAACCCTCTTCTTCCTCCTCCTCTTAAATTCCTTGACCCACTTGCTGTTCTCTTTGAAGAAGAGGAGCCTGAAATGATCTCCTGGGCCTTTTCCAGGAAAAACTTTGGAGCAGACATGGATGCAGCAGAAACTCCACGAGCAGGAAACCCTGCCAAATGAAAAGGGTCAAATAAAGCTCAAAGGAGGGAAGAAGTAAAAACAAAAACATCACTTACAGTGTGTAAGGACCCGTAAAATTTCTTGTTTAAGATAATGCCCGAATAAGTCCCCGAGTTGTTATAACTGTAGAAGTTCTTAAAACGGACCTTATTTGTGTAAAGGTACCCCGGATATTTGAATACATTTTCCAAAAATTGGGTGTTATGCGATTCACTATGAGATCGCATAACGTGTATGTGGACCGCATAGTGGTCGCATACATGGGCATAATCATTACCCAATTTGAGGACAACTATGCTGTCCATTATTGGATCGCAATTCGGTTCTGCGAAACGCATAGTTATCGCATTCTTGCCCTTTGATTTTGTGAGGGAGGTTATGCGACGCACTATGCGATTGCATAACGTGTATGCGGACCGCATAGTGGTCGCATACCTGGGCAGATTATTTTCAATTTTGGCCCACCTGGAGGGCCATTCTGCGGTCGTCTCTGCGGACTGCATGTCAGGAATGTGATCGCATTCTTGACCGCATTCCTGAGTCAGGCTTCTAATTTTTCTAATTTTAAAACCCGACCCCCAGTTCATTAAAACACCCCACCCCTTCATTTTAACAAGTCTTCTGAACAAAATAGAGAGAAGGAAAGGAGTGTTCTTGAGAGAGAAGGTGGTTCTTCCATCAATTTGATTTTCAAAGTCCCTCAGGACCGATATTTCGAGTAATCTCCTTCTTCCCCATTCTAGCAGGTAAGGGTTCCCAACCCTTTTTCCATTAATTTTCTGATTTTAAAAAAAGGGAGGATTAGCATGGACTGATTCTTGAAAATATTAACTAAGACCTTGCATGCATGTTTAGTATTGGTGTTAATCTAGTAAGAGGGAGTGGTTTTGGGTAAATTTCACAAAGACGGGGTTGGTAATCTAATGGGGTCACATAGTGTTCGGAAAAATGCTTAAGAGAGTCCGGATTGTATGCATGGTTTCCAGTTCTGAGTTGAATATGTTTAATAGTGAACTAGATTGACGGTACTAGTCAGTTCGGTGATTTGTGAGTAAAAGTTAAAAAAGGATTTCGACTCCAGGTATGTATGGCTAACTTTAACTCTTATTAAATCCCTCTTGTTGTGGTAAGCATACAGTATGTGTACTTATATGAAAATATGTGAAATGACTGTCTAGTTGATTGCCACCCCACTGTGCTAGATGAGATTCTGAATTGTGACTTGGCGTGCCTACCTTATTATGTGCAAAGATGGTAGTTGTTTAAAGTTATTGATATGAAGCATTGTAAATAAGTTGAACGGTTATGGAAACAAACGGGGTCGATGCGAGCCCGTATCCAGGTATATCAGCATAATTCCCAAAGTAGAGATGGTAAAAATTGATTGTGGCTGTGAGGAGACAATGCTTAGTGAGATTCCCATGCCAGAGGAAGATATAACCACCTATAAAGTCGGCTTTCTCAGTATCTATACGTACATTTTCACACTCGGGCCCGTAGATTGTTCCTCCCCCTCGTCGATCGATCCAGTCATACTGGATTTCTGTTGTCGATATTGAGTAGCACTCGGTCAGATATATCCCTCTTTCTGGAGGATTGTATTCATTCTCCTGTACTGTTCTAACCAGATCGAGGGAATGACTTTTACCCTCGATCACTTGATACAATTGTACAGTCCACAACTCTTTCGAGGGGGTTTGATTAAGCTACACCATCGATATGCGAAGCTATTTTTTGCGAGCATCGATAAGGACAAGGATCGAGGCAGGATGAGCTGGTTCGTCAGAGTGAGGACTACAGATATTATTCCAGCCGACCGAATGTCGTTCCTAGAGGAGTGGAACACGAATCGTAAGTACCTTTGTTTTTTGGACGTATTTCGTCTTTTCCTCAACTTCTTTTTCTGAATCGGCCCTTTGTTGATAACACAACCACCATATGGTTCCTTGACGCGATCTCTGACATATCAAGATGGATCAGGCGCTTGAACTCCACTTTTCGTAACGGTATGCGTTCATGGCGGGATTTGGCCAGAACGCGTTGGTAGGCTGAAAAACATGGTAAGTTCCATGCGTGATTGTTGTATATTTTAACGCAGCTGTTTTCTGTAGAAGTGAAACTGACATGCTCTCCCACTATGGGCCTTGGGGACAAATGGTGAATGAGGCCGTCTCGGCCCGGCGAGGCAAGTGCTTAGAGGCCCGAGAAGAGAAAGAAAAGTAAAGAGGGGACTTCGGGTGAGTATCAAAAATCAAAGAGAATAAGGATTTGCAGTCCCAAAACTGATGCTACGGTCCTACCTCTAGCTGCTGCAGTGACTTTACGTGCTTGGGTGCTGAAGTGCCAGCATTCAGGAAGTCACTGATCGGGGGTCCCCCGAGCTAGAAATAGTTGAAGGGGATCAGCTTCGATCAGAGCAAATCATTGGAGGGGATGGAGTCCCCGAGCATCGGTCCAATCCCAATTTGGTCCATACCGACGGGTCTTTAGATGCCGAGTTCAGGGGGCTCGAAACTGAAGTACCTCAGGATCAAACGATCATGCCATCTGAGATCGTTGATAACCTTGGTGTGGGTCCTTCATTTTTTCCTGACGAAATAGGCGATGCTTCGAATAGGGGTGTTGCCGATGCGGGTGACTCTCAGCGTGAGCTTCACTTGTTCAAGGACTTATTTTCCGTTCTTGAGGATGACGGTGACCTCGATGCCCCAGTCGCCCTCGAAGAGGCGAGGAAGCTTCGAAAGCAGGTAACTTCCATCCTTCCCTTCGATTTTCTTCCTTAATGCGTTGAACCTTTCCCTCCACACTGCAGGTTTGGAAGCTGTATGATCATGTCTTTTTCAAGATTCATGTCAAGCTCACCAAGAGTGAGAAGGACCTTGGGAAGCTTAAGTCGGAGCTCAATGCGTCAGAGATATCCTCCTCTCGAAAAGATAAGGAGTTGAATGAGTTCTGATCCAATTTGGAGGGGGTGCGCCACGAACGGGTTAATCTCGTTGAGCAGGTAAATATTATACTTGAGCTCTATTTCCTTTCTTATGTGAGTCAGGGCTTTCCTGACATGCCTCGCTTCGCAGATCGAAAAGGGGAATGCATAGGTGAGGCAGCTCCAATAGGAGGTCTTGTCCAAAAACGCGGAGACTTTCGAGGTCAAGGAGTAGAACGAAACTATGACCTCGAAAAGAGACCTTCTTCAGGAAAAGCTAACCTCGGCCCGGGGCCTTCACTGGGATGCCCAAGGCGAAATTTCTTCACTAACCGCGGCCAAGGCTGAGGCTGACGGTCATGCCACCTCATATAAAAGGGATGCGATTACCGCTAACAATCGGGCCAGGAAAATATCCAAGAAGGCAGAGATCAAGCGGACTTGAGCCGTTGTTCACGCCCGCTTCCAAGCTAGGAGGCAAGCCCTTATGGAAGTAAGTATTTGAGGCGCTGATCTCGCTGGCAAGATAGAGAAACCGAGGGTAGAGGAGGAGCAGTCGGTGTTTCTCACTTCTTCGGATAAGGGCTCAGGCAGCGATTCCGGCAGTAGTTTGTCAGGTGGTGAAGGCGAAGAGTAGGCTTATTTTTTCACTTGGTTTTACTTTCCTCTTTGTACATCGTCTTCTGCGAGGAGCCTCGTGGGGGCGTTCCCTCTGTAAAAATAACTTTTGTGAATACAACAAGGGATTTCCCATATTCTAATTCCCTTTGTGTAATAGCGTTCCCTTCATTTTCGATGTTGGTTTGTTTGCCACTAATTTGTAGAGTTACAGAAACTGTTGAGACCGAGTACCATCTCGGCACGGTCCGAGGTGTGGGTCTTGGGCTGTTCCCTTTAGAACCCGTGTAACCTCGAAACAGGAACAATAATTCCCCCAGGAAATTATGCAAGAAAAGATGGGGCATCCGAAGGTTGGGGGCTATTTCAATATTCTTACGTTCCTTTGCGGCTCGTAATAACAACGAGACATCACTAAGACCGGTCATCATACGGGAGCCCCCTTAAGGTTTATTACGACAACAGGGGTCCCCAAAATCGGGTACCACTCGGGGGGCGGTCTGATAGCTGTGTGGACAGCCCTTTGGTGCCCTTAGACACGATAGATGGGACTCGAGACAGTATATTTTCTCAAGGTTGAACTAGTATGAGAACCTCGAGCCTTTGGGTAATGTTATTCGTGTGGTGCGGTCTGGAGAGTGAGCGCGTCGGTCCTTCTGTTTCGCTTTCATTGGAAACGTCATTTCCCGAATTAACAACGCCTCAAGATAAGTTGATTGGTTGTCGCTTCTTCGTATAAATACATTACCTTCCCCTATTAAACGGCCCCGCCGTTTCGAGTGATTATCACTCTAGTGGAAACCTTACGCCCTTTTATCAACTCTTTCTTTGTTTGAGCTTAGGGCTTTCACCTTGTCCCCCTTCCTCATGCCGGAGCACCCATGGCTACCATGTCAAATCCCATTCTTTATCAGGAGGGAGGTTCCGCTTTCACTTCTTGCCCGATCGATGGCATGTTGGTGCCAGTCGAACGGACACCGAAACTCAAAGTTATGAAGAGAGACTGCGGATGGCGTGAGAATGTGGTACTGCAGATACCTTCCCCTAAAGAGAGCATCGTGACTCATGTGGAAGGATTTCTGAACATATGCACGTATCCTTTTACGTTGGGTCCCCTGGACAGGGTTGTGCTTGATCTTTGTAGAAGGTACCAGGTTACTTTGGCATAGGTTCATCCATCTTCCTGG
Source organism: Nicotiana undulata (assembly GCA_005239495.1). Lineage (NCBI taxonomy): Eukaryota > Viridiplantae > Streptophyta > Magnoliopsida > Solanales > Solanaceae > Nicotiana > Nicotiana undulata. The sequence continues at coordinate 11,453 of ML270144.1, read as the reverse complement.
AGGACAACGTTGATGATGAGATTTTTTGCGGAGAAGGCCGAGCTCGTGTTCACCCTTAGGCATCTTGTCAGATTATACCGACCCTCGCAATGTCGGGGCCAGATCACTATCCGACGCCGATCCACTTGGCCTCTCTTTGCTAGCGACGAGGAGGAGAGGGATCATGGAGGGATGGACCGGTTTGTCTGGGTCTGGACTGTAGATATTATCCCATAGGAGTTTATGCCTTTTCCCGATAAATGGAATCCCACACGTAAGTGGTACACTTGTGTATTTATTTTACATGCAGCGAAAGGTAGGCGTTGTGATGATGCTTTCCATTTCCTCTGGCAACAACCCCGTGGATGCCATTCGAGATTCCCGATTTGACGGATTGGGTTAGGAGATTGGTGGCTTATTCCGCTTGTGACGAGAGTAAGTGGCGATACATGATGGAGGATGGATGGGAGACCTTCGAAATGAGAGATGGGATAGGCCGGAGGCAATCCCCTACATGCAGGGAACCCCTTTTTGAGGCGAGGTCCTCCTAGTGTTGCAGAGGAGGTGACGTCGCACTTCACAGGTCTGAAGTTCTGACCTTTGGGGAGGTGATCCGTCCCTTGCCTCGATTTTCCTCCCATATCGAAGGTACTTTGAGGGGGGATAACATGAGTTTGTCGGTTTTTTATCCCATAGAGGGTGCATTGCAGGATGCTCGAGGCCAAGAACCGTATGACGGGAGCGGACCTCCCGTAGGTGATGTCTCTTCTTGGAGTAGTTCGACTGGGACGGAAGGGACCAGGTTGGAGAGCGATTGGTCGGGCTTCGGGGAGGCCCAAAGTTTTCGCACTGCGGTGAGCTTTGATGACCTTCTGACCTTTCGACTTCGCATCCCTATTCTTTAACCAGATGTTGATCATTCTCACAGGTCTTTGATAGGTTCAAGTATGAATTGAGGAAAGCGTCGGGCCGGGAAAGATCGCTCCAGCTCCTCAGCGTTAACTAGGGAATGGAACTGGAATACCTCCAGTATGAGGAGAGTCGGAGCCGCGATTATGAAGGTCGCCTCGAGGAACAGGTGATTTCCGTAGCGATGACGTTTGTATTTTCTTTCTTGCTTTTAGGGATTAATGTCATGTCGTTGCAGCTTCAGAGGAAGAGGAAGGACCAGGAACGACTTTGGGGCAAGGTTGGTCGAGCCGAGGGAGAGTGCAGTGAGCTTAGGGCCCGGAAGGACGCTTGGGTTGTAGCCGAGAGGAATACTTTGGCCAGAGTTTTTACCCTTGAAGCTCAACTTTGGAACGCTCGGGAAGATTACTTGGTTCAGGCGAGCAAGATAGGAGAACTCAAAACCAAACTCCTACGAATGAAGGCCGAAGTGGTTGATGCCCATGTCGAGGCTCAAGAAGCTCGTGTGAAGGCCGATAAAAGAGTGTCCGTTTATTCCAAAGATGCCGCTGGCATTCGGGCTGAGCTGAGAAGGGTCTCTGCTCATGAACGCTAGAGAAGAGTCTATGCCCATCATAGATCCCGAAGGGAAACCCTCAAAGAAATCCATGAAAAAGGCTTCTCCCTTTTAGAGGAAATCAGACAAGCCAGGGCGGATGAAAGTGACGCCAGACTTCTTATATAGGGAGGAGAAGAGACCTATAGGGCTTCGGTACTTGAGGGGAAATAGATAAATTTTCTTTGGTCTTTGTCTGATCGGGGCTTCTGCGAAAGCATTTGCGAATGTATATCTGTAATGCCTGCTTATATAGGAAATTATCCAATTTGCACGCACCTGTTTTTGTCCAAAGTTCCAATTATCTAAAGGCCTGACGACCTTGTTACGGAAGCCCTTTGATTTGCATATCGGCCTTGAGGCCTGTTAAGTTGATGTCTAAACCCGTGGAGTCAATATGACCTTCAACTAGTCCGGAAGCTTTCGGAAGAGGGATCGTAAGCTCCAATATGTTTTCCCTTGGGCATTTTAGATAGCAGTTTTGGGTTCAGTCCCCGGGCCGGTTTCCGGCTCGAGCTTATCGACCCTTTGAGTTTTAGATTAGCCCGGAGGCCTTTTGCGCTGGCCTCAGGTCTCATACGCGACTTTAGTTTGGCTATATTCCTTATCGCTTAATGATTTATTTGATGTTCTTACGTGTTCATCCGAATCTTCGACGGCCCAAAAGGACCTCGATTATGAGTCGTTATGATGAACGGAAAGAAGAACTCTTTCATATGAACTGACATGACAATGTTGGAAGCTCTTTTCTTGAGAGCCGGCATGAAAATGATCGAAGCTCTTTCTTGAGAGCCGACATGAAAATGATCGAAGCTCTTTCTTGAGAGCCGACATGAAAATGTTCGAAGCTCTTTCTTGAGAGCCGACATGAAAATGTTCAAAGCTCTTTCCTGAGAGTTGAGATGAAAAATGTTCAAAGTTCTGGTTTACACTAAAGGTAGCATGATTTTAACCGGTTCATTCCGAAATAATTTTGAAGGATTTTAATTTTAAGGCGATAGTCGAGCGTCCCCGTATCAGTCATTGTTGTCGGGCCGGAGCCCATCGATCGGAGTCGTCTTGTTTGGCTGAATCCCTTAGTCCCGAGTATCGTATCCTCGGCATATATATTCGAGGGTATGCCTTTTTAGGGGTCTTACAAGTTCGAATATATAGCCTTGGCTTTGAAGTCAGGACCGTGACTTGTTATTTAAACACAGCCATTTGGGGCCTTGCAGTCTCGGTCATGCCCTTAGGACTTACAACTTTGAACATATCCGAGGTTACCCGCTTGGGATCTTACGGCCTCGGATCTTGACAAATCGAATGTTAATGATAGTCGTTTCTTGAATTTGCAAAATGTTTTGATAATAATAAAAGTACTCCTTTGATGGTTTAATACATGTATACACGTCTGCTGCCGATGATTCGACCCTTCTACACGGACATGGTTCATTCGACTGTTTGACCCGATACACTATTCTCTTACTAAGATCCTTTTTGGCTTACGATGCTCCCCTCGAGTGATGTCTTTCTGCGGCGCTGCCCTCCAGTATTTTAGGTTGATCGGAAAAACCTCGAATACTTGATTAAGTTTTGCTTAGGTAGCACACAGGTGTTGCCTCGTTAAAAACCTTACCGGCAAAACCCTTTTCGGGACAAAAATCTGAGCGAAGGAAAAAAGTGCAACACATGCTTTATGACCTAAGGCCAGTGAACCGGACATCGTCTCAACTCCCTTTCTCGAACACCTGCGTATAAGTTAGTAACATATGAAATAAATGAGGGGGGGGGGGGGTTACCGCACCTTGAGGACGACGATGTATATCTTCCTTGACGACGCGTTGTGAATTTACGAATGTCCTAGGGACCCGATACAGTCCTTCATTCACGATTTTGAACGCGACCGAGGATGTGGTGCGTTTCCTCTATTTTGGTGAGCTGCTCCCCGTATACCAAACTGTTTACCTATCAAGGCGGTGTTTCTTGTATCTCCCCTTTTGTGGTTTCGCTTGCCGTACCGAACTCGTTGAAGATTCGAGTGGTGGGATCGATTCGGTCGGTCAGCCCTAGCTGCCCTATTTATCTTTGACCAGACTACGTTGGTCGGGATACCTGAATCTTTAAACACATGTTTAATCTGAAATGTATTAATAAAATAAAAAACATTACTAGTGGGCCGTTGTGGGGCAGCGGTAATGTTCGGGTGGTTTCGTCGTTGAATGCGAGGGCGATGGTCCCTCACATGATCATGTGGACGACATGATGCGGCTCTTCTGCTTCATTCCTCTTGTTCACCTCTCTCTCTCTCGATTGGTTTTTGGCCCGGTCGCTGAGGAATTCTCTGGGGTGCCCTTTGCTGAGTAATCGGGCTACTTCTTCCTGGAGTTGTCAGCAGTCTTCGGTTTTGTGACCATGTGTGCCATGAAATTCGCATATCAAGCTATGGTTTGTTTGTGATGGATCCGATTATATGGTTTTGAGCCAACTGGTCTCCTTAATTTTTCTCACGGCAAACACGATGTCCGAGACATCGATGTTGAAGTTGTACTTCGATAGCCTGGGTGCCTCCGCTGGTCCCATAAGGCGGTTGAAACCGACTTCGCTTATGAGTTCCCAAGGGTTATGACCTCAGTCTGACCTTCGATCGTTACGTGGTATGTTCCATCTGGGAGCGTTTCTTCGGTCCTCAACGTACAGTTAGTACCTTTCCTTACTTGGTCTCGAGTCTTTTGCCAGGAGTCTTTTGGGATATATCGAACCTGAGGGGGCTCCTAACTGGTTCTCTTCTACCCTTATCTTTGACTGGTAGAGGTTGTGTACATCTGCCCAAGTGACAACAGGATATTCAATTCGGCTCTGTTTCTGCTGCTTCGAAGCTACCGAGCTTCATTCGTTCAGGACCTGGGTGAAGGCCTATATCGCCCAATCGTCGGAGACCGGTGGTAACTCCATTCGCTCAACTTGAAAGCGAGATACAAATTTCCGCAGCATCTCGCTTTCCCTCTGCTTTATTTTGAAGACGTCTGACTTCCTGGTTGCAACTTTGATGGCTCCGGCGTGTGAATTTATGAAGGAATCCACCAGTACGACAAACGAATCTATCTAATTGGGGGCAAGGTTGTGGTACAACATCATGGCTCCCTTCGACAGTGTTTCTCCAAACATTTTTAACAGGACGAATTCAATTTTGTCCTCTTTTAAGTCATTCCCCTTCATAGCACAAGTGTAGGCAGTGATGTGCTTGTTGGGGTCTGAAGTCCCATTGTATTTTGCCAGATCAGGCATCCTGATTTTCTTCGTGATGGGCTTCGGCGCCGCAGTCGAAGAACAATGTCTTTGCACGATCTTTTTTGAGTCCACACCTTTCAGGATCGGGGGTGCACCGGGAATTTGGTTGACCCTGGTGTTGTAGGTCTCCACTTTTTTGTCGTTAGCTTTTATCCTCTTTTCCCCTGAATCGATTCTCTTGGTGAGGTCATCGAGAATTTTCATGATGGATGGATCGGTTGCCGACTCTTCATTGCTCGATCTCTCCAGAACCTGCTCGACTCGAGGAGCCGCCTGTGGAGCTTTGGTGCTTGGAGTCTTTTGTCAGATTTGTAGCTGAGCGATCGCCAACTGTTGGGCCTGCAATATTTCAAAAATATCGTGAAGGCTTACCTGCCTTTCTTCCTGAACCGGGGTGTTCTGAACCTCCTATTCTCCCGCAGGGTTCGTGTCACCGTTGGTGCGGGAATTGACGTCGATGTGTTGAGCATTGCACAAGACTACATCAACCGAATTTGGGTTTGGGACACCCTTAGGGTTTTGTAGTGGTTCACTAACTCCTAATACAGCTGCGCTGTTTTCCCTATGGTCTTCAACGCTGTTGTTTTCGCGTGCGTTCACCGAGTTAGACATTCTTGCCTGAAATCAATGATTCTTCGGACAAGAAAAAGTGTGAAAGATAACTTGCGTTTTAAATGAACTAGCACTAAAACAATCACTACTAGTTTTTTCCCCACGGTGGGCGCCAAACTGTTTACCGTGAAAATTGTAATTACAATTATATTTAGTTAAGCGGTTCTAAAACAATGCGATTTATCTTAGTACCAGTTATCGAACAGCTGATGCTAAGCGTGTTAAGACAGAATAGAGCAAAATAGTTAGAAAATCAAAGAAAAGCAAACTGTAATGCCTTAAGTCGAAGGTTCGATGCCAGCCTCGAGGGTCCTTGAGACCGAGGTTCGGATCCAAGTCGGATGGTCAATGAAGCTATAACAGACTTATAGGCCTCGCACTAAGCTATTTATGATCAATAATGAGCTATAAATGAAGAACAAGTAATAGAAAGCAATAAATGTGAGTAAATGAGCTAATAGAAGGAAATAAAGAATGTTTTGGTAAAGTAGAGAATGTTCTTGTGCCTTATATTCATTATTTTGTATTTTACAAAATGATAAGGGTCCCCTTTTTATAAGAGGAGGAACCCCAACATAGTACATCAGCATTTATTACAGGGATTTGCAATTGATATTTCCATTTAATGTTTGAGTACGAATTTGAACTTTTACTCCAGAGTTGCTTGCCTCAATCGTTATGCCGCTTCCAATGCCGATCCTAAATACGCACAGCCTCAAGGTCGGCGTGAAGGAGACCTGAGGTCAGACCTTGGGTCGTATTGCGATGCAACGTTCTGATGTCATAATAAAATCGACCTTCCCGATTTAAGCGTATACACAACGGTCCTCACTGGGACAAATCGACTCATCCACCCTCGGTCCCTATCTTCATCATAATTGGGAATAAAGGGCCTGGTGGATCGACGTCGTAGAGTAATCAAGACTCGGTAATGTAAAGGCCAGTACAGTCAGATGAGATGGCTGAGGGTGAATTCGAGCTCAGCCTCTCAGCAAAAAAAATTATCATTAACACTATCCTCCAGAATGACGGATGGATCTGAGCCAAGGTAACTCAGTATTTTCGACAAAAATTCGAGCACGACTCGGTCGAGAGGGCCTAGTGTAAAGGGGTACGTATATATGTTCAAGAAACCCCTCTACATGGGACATAATACCCTCTTCCCAAGAGAGTACCTGCAGCATCACCTCTTCTCCCCATTCACAGTCTCTCCTCACAGCCTCGAGGTGTCTCCCTTATATTGATGGAATAAACCTCGATGCTTGCTCTCGATGGCCTCGAGCATTGAGAGGTCTCTCCAACGTAAATCCTTCCTCGAGACGAAACAACTCGAGGTTAGCTCACCGAACGCTGGCGGTGTACCACCGGCCGGGCATGAAGTAGAGGTGTAACTTCCCTCTTCATGGTGAGCAGATTTGGGCATGGAAGACATTACTCCTTCAAAGTAAGGAAAAGAGAATGAAAACTTAGGCGAAAACTTTGAACTGAGATAGCAGGAGAAATAATACAAGAAAGGGAACTCTGAAGAGAAAATTAGCTTTGCAAACAAAAAATCCCTTAATGAAGAAAAAGCAAGTATATATAAGAAAAGAGGTGACTTTTCATTTACTCTAATAGCAAATCAGCTCTGACAGAGCCATTATGACATCTTGGGAAGCGTACCGGCAGGGCCACCTCGATCATTTCACGGTCACATCATGAGAATGATGCTATCATCCGGAGATCGAAGGATTGGAGGGAGTAAAATTGACCCCTTACCAACCCGACCTCGGGAATTATGAAATTGAAATCGGAACCGTGCGATCTCGAGGATTCCTGCTACTCCAAGTCTGGGCTCAAATGAACTATGTTCAAATCCGAAGATTAACTTTTGCATAAATAATAAAAGGCCAAGTTTGGAGATATGAAACGAAGAAATATTTTGTATTCCCAAAAATATATTTACAAGGGCATTTTACAAAACTCCCCCGAGGAGCCCATATACAAAAAAGAAAAATCAAAAATTGTAAGCAAGTCTATTCTTCATCTTCACTACTACCCGATTTGCTTCCAGAGCCCTCATCCAAAGTAGTCAGAATATCTAATTCTTCCTCCAAGGCCCTGGCTTCATCAATCTCGGCAGAGAGATCGACACCTTTGGCATTCACTTCCTCGAAGGTTTGCCTCCTATCTTGAAAACGAGCATGAGCAACTGCCCGAGCCAGTTTGAATTCAGCCTCTTCGGATATCTCCCTGGACCGATCATTTGCGGCGGCAACATACCTTTTGTACAAATAAACGAATGCATCAGCCTCAGACTTGGCCGCAGATAATGCACAAACCTCCTCCTGAGAACCTCGAAGAAGATCTTGGGTGAAGGCTAGCTATCCCAGAGAACGTCTCTCTCCGAGGCCACAATATCATTATGCAGCTTCATCTCGAGGATTTGGGAATCTTTGGCCACGACCTCTTCCCCGAACTGCCCCACTAAGGCATCCTTTTGCTGAATCTGCAAAAACCGAGTTAAGCTAATTAGTTCCAAGTCATGATGGTAAAAGATAATTTTGTGAATACCAGATTACCTGCTCGATGATGTTTTCCCACTCTTGGAGTGCCTTCTCTGAGCCTGTCCAGAAATCGACCAACTCTTCCTCTTTTCAGTCATATGAAGCCCTCAGCTCATTTAACTCCGATGTGAGCTTCTCAAGCTCCTCATCATGGCAAGTCAGCTCATCTTGTATCTTGGACAATGTCTGGTCATATAGCTTCTTGACCTACAACAAAAAGGAAGAAAGTCAGAAAAACAAGAATAAAAATCTTTAAGCACAAATAGCATGTCAAGAAGATCACCTACTTTCGGAGTCTCTCAGCCTCCTCGATAATGACAGGGGCATCGAGACCGGCATCCTCCTCGACGCCATCAAAGTAATCTCTGAATGCATCATCTTCTCCCTGAGAGGTCACCACACTAGGGGAATTCCTGTCCTGGGCATCACGTATCTCCCCTAGAGAAAATAACGGGCCTAATCGAAAGCCACCTACGACATCAACTTCTATAAGGACTTCCTCTCGCCCTCGAAGAGTCTCAGAAATCGTATCCTGATTGAAGGGTCGGGGACTACAACCAAACCTTCCTCGAGGGTCTCCTCAAGATGAGGTGGGTCCGCACCGGCCATCTCCGACTCGGCAGCCTTCTGCCCAACAACTTTTGAAGCATCGGTGCTTTGTCTTATCCATTGTACCAAAGGGCAGGTATCATCATCTTCTTCCTCGACACGCAGGCTCTTAGTTGCCGTCGAAGTTAGGACCGTAGCATCGGTCTTGGGCTTTCGAGCCTTTGCTTTCTTGCATTTTGGAAACTCCACCACTGTCTCCTTCTTCCTTTACTTGTCCTTGGCGGGTTTTGAGGTCTCCTCTTCACCAGGAGGAGTCGGTCTCATTGAAATTTCCTTCCTGAGGCCTGCACAAAGCATGAAGTATCAAACATACCGCCATGAAATCTACTAATAAAGAACTCAGAAGTGACAGTAGTATGGGATTACCATGATTCTTGGCCTGCCATCACGTTCTAGCCAAGTCTCGCCAAACACGCTTGCTATCTAGGAGGGCGGAGTATAAGAGACCCATCCCGGGAAGTCTTGGACCGCGCCGGGGAACCACACAATGGCTACATGATCAGAAGAGAATCGATCAAGAATGAAAAGGGTCAGTTCAGAAGAAGAAAAAGAGATGATAAAACATACTCGATATGGGGACACTTACGCTTCATGTTCCATCCCTCCAGGAATGGCATCCTATTGGTGGGGATAAAGTCCCAGGTTCTGAATCTGACAAACTGGCTCATCCATCCCCGCTCTTTGTCCTTGTCGATGCAGACAAAGAATGCTTTGACAGATCGACGGTGTAGCTTGATTAAGCCCCCTCAGTAGAGACGAGGGCTATACAATCTGATTAAATGATCGAGGGTGAAATTCATTCCCTTGACCATGTTGGAGAAATATCGAATCATGTAGATGATCCTCCAGAAAGAAGGATAAATTTTGCTAACTGTCACTCAGTACTGACGGCAGAAGTCGAGAATCACCGGATCTATCGGTGGAGAAGAAGAATCTACGGGGCCTAAAGTAAAAGGATATGTATATACAACGAGGAAGCCAGCTTCATGTGTAACTATGCTTTCGTCAGCGTTATGGATTTCTACTTGTACCGCCTTCCCCCAACGGCAGTCTATCTATACCTTCTTCACCTCGATCACTACACGTATGTACTGAGACATGGGCTCACATCGGCCTAGTGAATAAGAGGGTCTCTCGATGGTAAAATCAGAGATCGTGTCGAAGGGACCTGGGATACTCTGCTCGATACTAGGAGGTGTTTTTTGATTTTCCCTTAGACGGACGTGACGAGAAAGTAGTTCCCTCTTTTTGAGGAACCATTTTGGAGGTTTTGGCCATGGTTGTAACTGATTTTCAAAGCAAGAAGATGAAGAAGTTAACATAGAAGAAAGACGAAGGCAAGAACTATTAGCAATAGATCTGAAGGTTTGAAAGAATTTTAAAAGTTTGGAATAAAGAAGGTGGAACTATTTAGAGGGATCCCTTTGTGCATGATGGGGAAGCAGAAAGGTCTATCAATAGCGGTTCGTGGGCTCTTCAGTAGTCGTGCTGACAGCGACCGCTGCGCAGCCTTTCTGTCGCATCATTTAATGACCTCACATGGCTAACATCATAAAAGGGATATCGAAGAGGCAATAATTCAAGGCCGTTTCTTATCATTTAATTCTAAGAAACGCGTGGACTATCTGTATACGTCTAAAATTTGAGAGTCCGATTTTATGATCATTATGGCATTCCATAGCCTGTCTTCAGAGAGCTGGAAGCATAGTTCGAGGTTCGACACCGAGGGAACATATCGAGGATTCCCCACGCTCGACCTCGGGGCGGTATAAATCAGTGACCATCTTGGAAAAGCGGGAAATTCCCAAAAGCACGTGATTAGAGCTGACCAAGTCTGCAAGAATAATACAAGTCCATACCAAGACATTAAATAGTTTTACCAGCTACATTTCTTTGTAATAATTACACATGTACTATGTTGGGGTCCCCCCTCCTATATAAAGGGGACCCTTGTCATTTTTTGGACATATGATATTCAATACAAGAACAAGAAGATTCTTTGCTCTCCAACTCAAACATACTCTACAATTGTTCCATGGATTTATTGCTTCCACTTATTGTGTTTTATTGATTTTTATTCATTTATTACTTATTATTGATCATAAAAGGCTATCCTCGAGGCCCTTTAAGCTGTTAGTTCTTCGTCGGTCGCCCCCCTGTCCAGCATATTAGCTCTACCTCGAGGCCCAGTTTCGGCCAGCTCGAGACCTCGTCTCACGACTTATCGATTTTCACAACACCATTGTCCTTTGCTCTTATATCATTTTTCTAACTCACACATAGCATCTATTTCCTAATAATTAGTATTAAAACAAATCACATATTTTTAGAACCACAAAATCAATTATAATTGTAAATGTTACAAATTTGAGTATGCCTCGTTGAGGTCTTATAGATTAGATATTGACTCATTGAGGTCTTATAGACTCGATGTTGCCTCATTGAGGTCTTATGAGTTCGAGTTTTGATGTTTCGATAAGCTGAATGTCGATGACAATCCCCGAGTGTTTAAGAGTTTTAGGCTCTTGAGCCGTTTCATGTGAAAATAGTAAACTTATTTGAGGCACTAAGTGTTTTGATAATTAAAGATGCTTCTTCGATTACTTGATACAAGCGTACATGTTTTTTCCATCGGGGGCTCGACTACTATACGAGGACACAGTTCATTTGACTATTTGGCCCGATACAACATTCTCCTATCGAGGCCCTCTTTGGCATAACTTGATTTCTTTGAAAAAGTAACCTCCTAGGGTGATGCCCCCTTGTATTCGAGGTTGATTGAAAAGAAGCCTTGAATACTTTTTGAGTTTTCCTTAGGTAGCATATAGATGTTGCCTCGTTAAAGTCCTCGCCGGTAAAACCCGTTTGGGATAAAATCCGATCTAAGGGAAAAAGAGTGCAACGCATGCTTTAAAACCCAAGGTCTTCGAGCT